>BDUI01007246.1:0-12316 GCA_002335545.1 Apodemus speciosus
TTTCTTTTATTTTAATCTTTTCATTCATATGTTTAAACCATTTATGTTTGGTACAATTATTGCTATCCTAGGGATGGCTTAACTCTCCCATTTATTTATTCTGTATTTTTACAATTTTGACTCAAATGTAGTTTTTAGTACATTTCTTTGCATAATATTTTGATGCATGCATTTACTATCAAATCATATATACATAACTTGTCAGCCTACTGTTGCTAGTGATACTATTTTAGCAGTATAATCATAGGAATTTTACCCCCTTTTAATGCATATAATACAATGTTATAAATATTTTCTCTACATATATTTAGAACCTTATCAAGTAGAGTTTTAATTTACCCTCAAATCCTAAAACATAATTTAGAAAAGACAAAAATTTTAAAAAAGGAAAACACAAGAGAGTATGTATGAATATAAATCAACATGTTTTTCTATATATTTTTCCCTTTTGATTCTCTTTCTAGTGAACTTCCTTCAGACATTCTTATTTTTTGTATTGATCTTATTTATTTGTTAGCTKGTTTCTTTCTTTCTTTTTTTCTTTGAGACAGGGTTTCACCATGTTGCTTTGACTGGCTTGAAATCCTGACCTCAGACCAGGCTGGTTTTGAGTTCACAAAGGTTTGCCTGCCTCTGTCTTCTAGTGTTTGGATTGAAGGTCTGTGCCACTGTGCCTGGATCCATAACTTATGTAAGTCTGCTAGTGACAAAGTTCTCTCATTCTCTTTTAAATCCAAGACTGCTTTGATCAACCGAATTCCTGAATTAACATTTGTTCTGGATGTAGGGTTTTAGGTTAATGATGTTCACATTTCAGCACTTTTAAATGTACCATTTTTGTTTGGGTGTCTATGGTTTCTAATAAGGAATATGCTGTTTCTTACATTGTCACTATAAGGAAGATGTAATAGGTCCCTCACTCTTTCAACACTTTCCTTCTTTAGTTTCGAAGTTCTTACTACAATGTGTGTTTGTGTAGATTTAAGCTTGCCCTTTTTGGAGATTACTCAGTTTCTTGAATCTGTAAGTTAATGTCTTCATGGCATTTAAGAATGTTTAAAACCATCATCATTATTTTTTGAGAAAATTTTTAGTTCTACTTTCTTTCCTCCTGCCAATACTTTAATTAAAACAGCTATATCTTTCGTTAGAGCCCTCCAAGTCCACAGGTCTGTTTATTATTTGTCAGTGTATTTTTATATTGTTCACTTTAGTCATTTCCTATTGTTTCATGCTCTGCTTCATAAATCCTTTCCTTTATCTAATTAAATTTGTTAAGCCTGTTAATTTAGTTATTTATTTTAATAACTGGAATTTTAGTTATAAAATTTCCATCTCATTTTCTTTATATGTTGTAGAGGAATTTTAATCCAGCAACATGGATGCTCTGGCACGGGATCATATCTAAAGGCCTTTTAGTTCTATGTGATCTGGCCAGAATGCAGAGACTATCTGGATTATGGGTATTATCTGGCTGGAATACAGACATACCCTTAATATACACCTTTAATCCCAAACATTAAAAGTAAGGTGAGTTTATAGAAGAAAGTAGCCATGTTTGAAAGTGACTTCTAATTGAGTGGCAGACAAAGTAACAAGTCAGAGTAAGATTTGATAGGATGAATCAGAGATAATATACRCCCAACTCTCATGAGAATAATACAGGAAAGGAAGATATTTAAGAGAGACTGAGTGAGAGACTGAATCAATTGAGTTCAGTAGAGTACAGAATGGTTCAGTTGAATGGAGTTCTGTTCAATTTCCAGCAGTCAGTACAGTTTAGTCCATGGAGTTCAGAGGAAATAAAAGTTACTGTTACAATATGTCATATTTCTTTCGTGATAATTTCTATTATTTTTTTCAGGCCCATGTTTCTCCCCAAAATATTCTCAAGTGCCTGTTGAACCTTGGTTGTGATGACTGTTATTATAATTTAGATCTGAAGTGTCTTCAAAGGACCATGTATTGAAGCTGTGGTCCATAATGCAACAAGTGAACGAGGCTTTGGGCAAATTATTAGGTCACAGGGGATCTAATTTCTTCATGGACAAATTCAGTGATGGATTGCTGATGGTTTCTTAGTTTTTTTTCTTTTTTCTTTTCTATATTCTTTGTTTACATTCAAAATGATTTCCCCTTTCCTGGTTCCCCCCTCCCCATAAGTCCCATAAGCCCTCTTCCCTCTGYCCATTCCCCAATCAACCCCCTCCCACTTCTCTGTTCTGGTAATCCCCTACATTGCTGCATCAAGCCTTTCCAGGACCAGGTTTCTTAGTTTTATGAACTATTGCTTAAGCATATGCCTTTGGGGAGTGCATATTGACTATTACCCCTTGTTTCCCATCTTCACAAGACTGTCCTTCTCTGTTACCATACCCATAACCATTTCATTATGCCTCTGTGTAGGACTAACAGAACAAAGCCAAGTTTGGACCCATAATTCAAAATGAACCTTTCCTCTTTTCAAATTGTTTCAAGTATTTTATTACAGTGATAGAAGTTAACACATTGCTAATAATCTCTCAAATGTTTCTAAACTCTGTAATATGTCAGCATCGTCATCTATTGGCTGCTTCTAATCACTCAGTTTTATATCTTCCTGTTTCTTGGTATGAATAAAATTTGGACAAATTTTCTAATATGTTATGAAACTTTGAATTTGATTTACATCTTATGTTTATCTGACATTGTAAACAACATTATGCCAATGAAAGTAGAATATCAACTTGAGATAAAAAAATCTATATTCTCCCTGTGTCCTATGTTGATAGCCCATGGGAAGATCTTCATTATTGTTCAAGGATAGATTTTCTAGCTGCATCCTAGGTCTCTATTGATAACTCAGTGGGTGGGGAAAAGAGGAATGCTTTATTACTGCTCACAAATTGACTTCTCTTTGACAACCCCAGTGGGAAGGAAAGAGAGGCATCTTATTACTGCTATGTCAGAGTCTCTTCTGATAGTGACTTCTAATGAGTGAAGTTCATTGCCTCCTTGGCAAGGGTGAAATCTAAACTTTGTGCAAGCACTTCTCTGATACTCTAATGGATATTTGATGACTGTTCTTTATAGCATTAGAAAAGTAGGAGTTGATGTCCTTTGTTGACATGGTTACCCATTATATGGGGATTTTGGCTTGAAAAGAGTAAGAGTTCAATTTTTTTCTGCCTATTAAGGCTTTCTCTGCCCTTCGGTTAATGAGGCTTTAGTTGGTGGTTCCATTTTGCCTAAGCCCGCGTGGTATTTCTACATTGCCAGTTCTTCTTTGAGGCTGGGATATATGATACAAAGAGAAATCTCAAGAAGTTTACCACTGTGTTGTTCCTCAGCTACAAAATCCCTAGTCAGTCTTCTTTTTCTCTGCCTTCAAAAGCCTGCCTATTATGCTTTACATGCCCTGTCCTGGGATTTCCTTTGTAGTTAGTGGAAGGAATAGAAGAAAATATAGAAGTCCTGGGTTATTCTTCTTTAATCAAAGTAAAATATTTGCATACTTTGAAAAGCCAAGGTAACCATAAGAAAATGCATTATGGACTTCTAAATTCTAGTTTTGGAAGAGATCACTTCCAACATTTCTAGCTGTTTCCTCTTATATAGTCCTATGTTTGTTTATTTGTTCTTTTCCTCCCTCCCTCCATCCCTCTGTCCCTCCCGCCCTACCTCCCTTTCTCTTTCCCTCCTTCTTTTCCTTCCTTTCTTTTCTTCTTTTCCTTTGTTTGTTTGTTTCTTATGCCAAGAAGTCTTTATTTACGTTTCTCAAATTAAACTGGCAGAGTTGGTTGGTTTAAGGGTATTAGTCAAAGAGGTCAAAGCCCATATCCTCATCTGATTCCTTGACTGGGGCTATAGCAGCAGGAGCAGCAGTGGTGGCAGCAGCCATAGAGGCAGTAACCATGGATGTAGATGGGTTATCCCAGAAGGCCTTGGCCTTTTCCAGTAAGTGGGCAGGTGTACTCAGTTTCCACAGGCTAAAGCAGGAACTGCTCGTATTCATTGATGATAGAGGCAACAGTTGGGTAATCAGTCTGTAGACAAACTGTCAACAATGATGACACCCTTCAGGATGCCAGACTGTAGTTTCCTTTGTGTTGTCATACACTTCTGGAGCTGTAGATGCTGCCATTGTAAAACACCTGCTGGATGACCAGTCCAAAGCAGCAAGTTCAGCAGTGTAGCTTCGCCAGCTCTTTGTTTCCCATCATAATCAGCTGCACATCACTCAGAATTTCAATGGTACCCCTGGAGATTTCAGTGGCAATGCCTGTCCTTGAAGTAAGGAGTCTTCTTGGGTTTGAGGCCAGTGTTCTGGACTGACACAATGACTTCGCATAGGGTGATGGTACAGGCATGGGTGACAGTTGGCACCTAATTGGCCAGCATGTCTCTGACCTCAGTGAAGTAAGTCCTTCTTAGTGAACACAAAGTCTGCATTCTCCTTGGGTATGAAACAATAGTTTCTCCAGAGCTGGTTGTTTTCTAGATGTCTGCTCATGGTCTGGCCTACAATGGTGTGCTTGCTCATTAGCACCATAGCCTCTCCTTGGAAGTACATGCTGATCTGCTTGGAGCCTACTTTATCTGCTTGCAAAATGAAGCATTTGGAAATATTTGGACTTTCACGCTGTCTTATATTTTGGAGGCATCTTGGCAGTATGTCAGATATTGACACACAGGGTTTAAAGATGATGACACTTTAGGGAAGATGCCTGGCAAGAGAAGCTACTCTCCTGTCTCTAAACAATTGTGCAACTGCATTACTTCCTTAGTCTGCTATACAGGTGCCGCTCTGGGATTTTACTCTTTTCCTTATCTACCAACCCACTTACAACCTTATTGAAATTGTGCAAATGCAGTGGAATGATAATAACTACAAAATCTAAGTGGATGATATATAAGTATTCCTTTCACTAGTCTTTTTCTTATTATATAGGTTGAAAATTTTCAAAATAAAAGCATTTAAGGAAAACATTTCCATAGAATTTTGGTTCTGATTCCTTTGGATGTAATACCCCTTTCTCTTTCCTTATGGAAACTTTTGGAATATATTCTTTTATTGTGTAATGGTGTGAGGTCTCATTGCTTTACTCTGGCATTGGGCCTTTTTGTAGTCATTATATTAGACACTCTGTGGTCTTGTTTAATAAGTAGATTCATTATTTTATAGTTTATTGATAATTTTCTTTACTTCTAATACTATTTTCTGAAGTAATTAATTAATTAACCTCCCAAATGCTGTCCCCCTTCTGATCACCCATCACAGAGTCCCTCCTCTCTCTCCCTTTCCTTTTCCTCTGAGATGATGCCCAACCCCATGTTTTCCCCTACTCTGGTACATCAATTCTCTGCCAGATTAAGCTCATTTTCTCCCACTGAGACCAGACAAGGCACCCCTGTTGGAGTACTGATACCAGAGTCAGGCTACAGCTTTAGGGAGAATCCCCTACACCAGTTGTTGGGGGACTCAGATGGACAATGAGCTGCATGTCTGCTACATATGCAATTCGGCCTCAGCCCAGCCTGTGCATGTTCTTTGGTTGGTGGCTCAGTCTTTGAGAACTCCCAGGGGTCCAGGTTAATAGATTCATTTCATCTTCCTATGGGAACCCCATTCCATTCATGACCTTCAATTTTTCCTCTAACTTGACATCAGACTTCCTGACCTCTGTCCAATGTTTGGCTGTGGGTATCTGCATCTGTTCCAGTCAGCTGCTGGGTAGAGCCTTTCAGAGGACAGGTATGCTAGACTCCTATTTGCAAGTATAACAGAATATCATTAATAGTGTCAGGGATTGGTGTTTTCCCATGGGATGTGTTTCAAATTGGGCCAGATACTGTTTGGTCATTCCTCCAGTCTTTGTTCCATCTTTCCATCTTCCAGGACAAATTTTGGGTAGAAACTTTTGTAGGTGGATTGGTGTCCTTATCCCTCCACTGAGGGTCATACCTGACTGTGGAAGGTAGCCTCTTTAGGTTCCATGTCCTCACTGTTAAGCGCTTCAGATAAGGTCACCCACTTTGACTCCTGGGAGCCTCCCCCATCCCAGGTCTTTAAGGCTTCCTAGAGATCTCCCCMACTCACACCCACCCCAGTCAGCTGCAGATTTCCATTTATTCTCCTGATCCTCTGGGCCTCTCTCCTGTCTCTCTTCATACCTGGTCCTGCCTCCCCATTCCCCTACCTCTCTACTCTCCAGCTCAGTTCTCTTTCATCCTCTGCCTCTGATGACTATCACCCTTTCTAAGTGTGATTCAAGCATCCTTGCTTGGACATTCCTTCTTGTTTAACTTCCTTGGCTCTGTAAGGTATATCATGAGTATTCTATACTTTATGGCTAATATCCACTTATCAGTGAGTACATACCATGCATGTCCTTTTGGGTTTGGGTTACCTCACCCAGGATGATATTTTCTAGTTACATTGATTTGCCTGCAAAATTCATGATGACCTCATTTTTAATAGCTGAATAATATTCCATTGTATAAATGAACCACATTTTCTGTATCTATTCTTCAGTTGAGGGACATCTGGGATGCTTTCAGTTTCTGGCTATTGCCAATAAAGCTACTATGAACATAATGAAGCATGTGTCCTTGTGGGATGGTGGAGCATCTTCTGGGTTTATGCCCAGGAGTGGTATAGCTGAGTCTTCAGGTAGAACTATTTGCAATTTTCTGAGAAACTGCAGATTGATTTCCAGAGTGTATAAACTAACAATGTTTTGGATATTTTACCTCTTCTATTGACAGTATATAATTAATACTTTCTGGTTTTTAAATTCTCATTACCACTATTCTATTTTGGATATTTTAGCTTTAATTTTTCCACATTCTATTGAACTGCTATTCATCCACAAGTTATAACTATTAGCTTATTTTTCTATACAATTAACTGTTTATTTCTAAGTTTTGCACTCAATGAAACATATTGGTTTTTAGTTTTTTCTTATTTTTAATAACATTTTGTATTTGTTTTATAGGTCTGATACTATTGTAATATTTCCCCCATTCCTAGGGGTTTCTTGTAAACTGACTTTGCTCTCATTTTTTCTCATATTCAAGAGCTTTCCTCAGTAATCCAGTGATTATAGTTAGATGTTTGATTAGCAAAATCCTGAGTTCATACTTTCCGTGTATAAGCAGAGTGTGAAGTCCAGAGTTATTCACCATGAAATGTCCAAGTGGTCCACCAGAGACCCCAAATGTTGTTATGTGGGAATCTTTTCTTTCAAGTTATGTTAACTTAGGAAACTCAATTCCAATTTCTTATTGAATGGCAATAATCTAGTTGTAAGGCTTTTTGTTCAGAATGTAGAGTCAAGATTATACATTAGTATTCAAAGATTTGTCAACTAATATTTGGCTCTGTGATTCATGCTTTTTTTTTAAAATCATCTCATTTGCTTTTCCTGATTCTGAAGAAATTCCAGTGTTTTCAGCCAAAGCGTAAGATGCAGTTTCTGGCTTATGAAGTAGGTCTTGGCTAATGATTTTCTGTGATTACAAGTTGCATCTGTATGCTTCAGAGTAAACTTTGAATATTCATACTTACATTTCCAATTCATTTCTCATTTGTTTTTGCCCCCTACCCTCTTCCAAAAATGATGGATCCAAGTTCAAAACTAACTGAGTATCTTTTAACACAAATTCTCAGTGCACATTTTAAGTTATGGGCTTCTTCACTGCGCCAAATTAGTTAGTACTTTCCAACTTACTCTTTGTCTCCTAAAAAGTTTCTTTTGTCAGCTGCTTCCTATCTCCTGCTAAAATTGGCTTTGATTATTCTTTTTTTAGTATGACAAAGAAACACATGTTTAAAACATATTTGTTCTTAACTGTTTATGAATATAGGGATTGAATCTAGGCCCTCACACATGCTAGATAAGAGCTCACACACTGAACTATATTTCTGGCCCTTATTTGTTTATTTATTCGCTCATTTATTCATTTGTATTTTGAAACAGTGTCACTAAGTTCCCTAGGCATTTTCCATTGTGTATCCTTGACGGGCCTTGAACTGTGATCTTTCTGTCTTATTCTCATATGTAGCTGGGATTACAGGACTGTACTGTAGTTTTTCTCAACCCTACCTTTAATAATGACTCTTAAATACTTTTAATATCTCTTCTTAGCCAACCCATCACCAGGAGCAGTGCAAAAGAAAGGTTATTAGGATATGGAGGAAGTAGACCTATTTAGGAATTGTTTATTGGAGCAAATCTCATCTGTATTCAGCAGTTCAGTTCATAGGGAATCATCAGTGGCAGCTCTATCCATTTGAAACCACTATGAATATACCAGCAGTCCAGTTCAGTAGTGTTGGAACAGCAAACATGAATCAGCAGCAGTGGCATGACATAGCAGAGATATCCAGGCTTCAGCCAAATTGGTGGGAGTCAGCAGGAGGAACCAGGACCACTAGGTATACTAGGGAAGTTCTCTGTCATACCTCTCTCAACGAATYGAAGATCAGTGAATCCAGGAGACCAAGAGGTCAGCTATGCAAGCAAGCAAGCAAGCCTCAGTCACTCTCCATTGAGTCCTATTTATAGTCCCTCCACACATCATGTCTTCCATGTGGCTTGCCTCTAGACGTGAGTCTGTCTTAGCAAAACTCCACATGAGTTTGTGTCAGCTGAAATTACTCTGCCAATCAGCCCAAGTCTGAGGAAGTAGCAAGAAGTCACCAGCACACTACCAGGTTTTGTTGTGTTTCTCTCTATGGAGTTCCAACAAATGATGACCAATAAACAAGGGTAAGGCTTACAATACCATCCAGCATCATCTATCGTCTGTTGGATCCTTCTTAACATCACCAGCCCTTTCACCTGTTTGCTTTAGCAAAACATCATTTCACTTGTGTTCACTTCAGAAAAACACTCATGGGTCTGCCTCAGCAAAACACCATCCAATACATCTGACTTTCCAAGAAAGTAGAAGTTTCCATTTCACTGTACTGACATTTTTCATTCTAATCTTTGTTGTAACATGCCTCAAGAATAAAAACATCTTAAGTTTTAGCATATATATGGATTACCAAGATGATTACACATTATTAAGAGTGCATTTCGCACCAACATTACCTACAGCACAATGAGTAGCGATTGCCTACAGCACATTCTTTGCCCAAATTCCTTTGATATTTCTACCACTTGTCATGTTCAGGTAACAAAGATTGGCTTGCTGTTGTGGGATTTTTAGATGAGGAACAGGAGTTGAAAGGACATAGAGAAAGGCTCTTAATTAAAGATATGTCTAGTAGGCATTTTTTACTAATGGTTTATAGGACCTAGAACATTCTCTCTCTCTCTCTCTCTCTCTCTCTCTCTCTCACACACACACACACACACACACACACACACACACACACACACAAATCTGCCACAAAAGTTTTAAAAATGAATATAGCGTGATGGAGATTTTTTAAGTTTTAAAAATGAATATAGTGTGATGCTTGTATTTGGATTTTTCTCTGAAAAGCAAACATGGTACATTGTTACAAAAATGTTTAACCAGTAGTTCTGTTACTCGACTATTGTGATGATAGTTACTAAAGTTTACATGGGGTAAATTTCTATAGAACTGCCTGTAAAAAAAAGTACAGGTAAAACTGGTGAGCTTTTACTTTTGCTGAAGATGCTACACATTTTGGTCTCAGGACATGCACAAATCAAGCTGGAATTGACTAGAAATTTCCCATGTGCTGGCCAGAAGGCACTATGCAGACTTCTGGGAAAGAAATGTCATCAACAATATTACTCAGCTATAGACCTGTGTGCAACAAAATTGACTGACCAGGCAAGATACAACAAAAGTGACAGGCCACTGGTGCAATTCTAGTAAGTCTTTTATGGGGGTAAGTAATTGATACAGTAAAGCTGGTGAGAAAATGAAGACTGGGGAGTTCATAGGCCAGAGTGAGGAAGCTATTATTGTTGTTTTGTTAAATTGGTATGTTGTAACCACCCAATTGACTTCGAACTGATGTCTATATCCACAGATTAGTGCTGCTGTAAGCTACTTTCAAATAAATTTTCTTTTTCACTGGCCAATACTGATTACAGAGACTCATAACTGGTCAAAATACTGAGACAGAATGACAGGTGAATATTTAGCCATATATAGAACATCTACATTACCCCCTTCCAGGCTTAGGGAATATCCTGGAAAAAGAGAAAGAATGTGAGAAACAAAAACAGATAGCAATGTGTCATGCTGCCAGACATGTTGTAACTGCTCGTTCTCACAGTGACTATGTATCTTCACAAAATCTACAGAAAATTGGATCTACCAATATCCTATAATACAGAGAGGAGTGACTCATGGGGCTCTACCTCTCCTTGAGGATTTGTAGACAGTGTTTGATGGGTGACAGAAAGACAGTTTATTGAGTAGTTCAGCCACTAGCAAGGGGCATATACTCCTGGAAACAAATGTTCAGCTCATGTTCATGTTAGCAACTCTAGTAAAATTCATTGGTGTACACACACACACACACACACACACACACACCCAGCACAGTCATTCAAGAAGGAGAGTTAGTGCCAGGCAGTGGTGGCACACACCTGTAATCCCAGCACTTGGGAGGCAGAGGCAGACGGATTTCTGAGTTCGAGGCCAGCCTGGTCTACATAGTGAATTCCAAGACAGCCGGGACTATACAGAGAAACCCTGTCTCGAAAAAACCAAATCCAAAAAACCAAAAAAAAAAAAAAAAAAAAAAAAAAAAAAAAAAAGGAGAGCTAGCCAGGAAGAGGAAGGGGATTAATAATAGTAGAAGGAGGACAAGAGACTGGAGCAGTAGCTACATATGATCAAAATACATTATACACAGGTATGAAAATATAATGAGAACCATTATGAATAATTATGTATGCAAATGAAATCATTAAACACCAACCACCTCAAAAGTTTGAACTTAAAGAGACATCCAGTAAAACTGATGAGCACTGAGTAAAGTTTGTGCCATAGTTAATAGTATTGTGCCAATCTTTATTTCCTGATTTTTGCCATGGAATATGGTCAGGGAAGAACAGATGAGGAGAACAAGAGATGATATTATTTTACTGAGTTTTGTGTGCTTTTGTTTTTGGAGACAGGGTTTCACCTACCTAAGCTGGTCTCTAATTAATCTGGCCACTATGAAGATGGCCTTGAACTTCTGTTCCTCTTCATTGTGTCTACCTGACTTCTGGGATTACTGGCATATATGACTGTACCTAGCCCTAAAATATTGTTTTAAAATTATATTCAATAAATAAAACAGAAATATGAGCTACTAGCAGATCAGTGGTTTTCTGACAAAAAGAAGTTTCAAACATTATACTTTATTTATCGTTTATATGTTATATATAATTATTCAACACAATTTGTGTGCATGATATATATGGTATACATATAAGGTTAGAGGAAAACCCCAGGTGTTTATCCCCATGTTATACATCGGTTAAGACCAGGCTCTCTTATTATTCACCACTATGTACATAAAGTTAGGAAGTCTCCAAGCTTCCAGGGATCCCTGTTTCTGCCTCCCATCTAATAAGAGAAATACTTACAATATAGGTATCTACTAGCAGGCTGACCTGTGTTTGGGAAATTTCATCGTAGGTTCTTACATTTTCATGACAAGTGCTTTACCCACTGGGCCATCTCCCCAGGCCATAAGTCATATATTTATATGTAGTTATTATATCCCAGATACACTACAAAAATATGTAAATAAAAATGAAACAAAGCAACTAGAGAAAATAAAGATCTCTCTCTCCCAGAATTCCACCATTATGATGCTATTACTGATACAATTTTAGTGAACATTTCCTGCATTGATAACTCTACATTTATTGAGCACTCCTTATAGTCAAAGAATTTATTGTATATTACTGTTTATTTTATTTTTTATATATGGGAATGTTTTCTGCATGTGTGTTATATGCATCATATGTGTATGTGCATCATGTGTGTGCCTGATACTTGTGGAAGTCAGAAGAAAGTGTCATATTTCCTTGGACTAGATTGAACTACCATGCAGGTGATAGGAACTGGACCCAGGTCCTCCAAAAGAACAGCCAAGGGTCTTAACCAATGAACCATCTATTCAGACCTCCTTTCTGTGTATTATTAGCTTATTAGCTTCCTATTGTCCTCTGTTGAAGACACCATTATCATTCTTGTTTTACACCTGAAGAAAACATATCTTAGAAAGATGAGATCATTTTGATTATGCCATCAACTAATCTGTTTCCTGGCTGAGATAGAAGCTGATAGCTGTCTGATGAGTAAGCTAATTCTTTTTCTTGCTGGAACCACCCTACCTTCTTGT
>BDUI01007246.1:27338-55016 GCA_002335545.1 Apodemus speciosus
CAATAAATTAGTAATTTATTGAATAATTTATTTTAGTAAAATAAATTATTCAATAAATTAGTAATTTATTGAAAAACATTGAGGATAAATTTTAAGTGTTCTTACTACATACAAGGGAAGTTCACTGAGGCAATGCATACTTTAATTAGATTTTCACTTTGCGATGTATCCATATTTCAATATATGATGTTTTTCATGATAAACATATGCAACTAATGATGGTTTTGTAGCTTAATATTCTTGAGGGACTCCTAACAGTGGAGGTTGGGGCTGTCTGTGACTCTTTTGCCTGCTCCTGGAACCCTTTTCCTCCTACTGGGTTGCTTCATCCAGACTTGATATGAGAGTATGTGCCTAGTCTTAGTGTAACTTTTTATGCAATGTTTGTTTGCTGGTCCTGGGCGGCTTGCTCTTTTCCTATGAGAAACAGAGGAGATGTGGATCTGGGAGAGAGGGGAGGTAGGGAGTTATGAGGAATGGAAGGAGATGGAAGGATGGAGGAGTAGAAGGTAGTCAGGGTGTGACGTATGAAAGAAGAAATAAAAATAAAAAAAAAGAGTGATGTGATTTTTGAGAGTCTCTGGTTTGTGTAAGGAAACCTTGACCTGTGCCTCTAACCTCACTTCACCTGTGTGTAGAGGGGACACTTAATCTTATTAAATTGTTTGATATTTAAATATATTATTACAAGGAGGCATATTACAGGGACACACACTTCCTGTCTTCCTGAAAGACACAGGACATTTCATTTGGTCAAGTGCCTACTTTTTTTTTAACTTGGTAGACTTGATTCTTAATCTAGGCAATGTGATAAAAGGTTACAAGAGCTTCTTAAAATGTTTAGAATATTTTAGCAGCCATATTAATTATACAATATAGCAGATATTGTCATAAGTATATGTAGTGTATATTGTTCATATACAATCCACCCATCTCTTTTTGATCAAATTTTAAAGAATTTCATATCTGCCTATGTTATTTAGTTCATTTTCCCCATTTCTCCAGCTGCTCTCATGTTCCTTCACCCTCAATTCTTTTCAAATTAATAGGTTCATTTTCTTTGTTATTATCACCTGTACACATACATAGAAGTATATAAATATAGCCAACGGAGTCCTTTTAGGGTTGCTCCTATGTACATACATGTGTTTGTGGTTGACCTCTTGATGTTGGGTAATAGATTAGGAGGCTCATCCCTAAGGAAGACTGAATGTCCCATTCTCCACAGCCATTAGTTTCCTGTTGTTCTTCATACAGCAGTTGGCCATTGTAAGATTTCCCACATCCATGTTGCTATACATACTGATGTTGTCATTGTTCAGGTCTTGTTTGGACAACTATGTAGTTGAGATTACATGGTGCAGCTTACCTGTCATTTATACAAGACATAATCTTATAGCAGATGTCCTGATACTCTAACTCTTATWATCTTTCCTTCCTCTCTTCCATGATATTTGTTGAGCTTTAGGTGTAGGGTTTTGTATTATAGATGTGTTAATTAAGGATGCTGTTCTATGCATTTTGTCATTAAGTCAAATTCTGTCATTACATTTCATAGATTTTTATTGTCCCTGGGCTTTTTTTTTAAATAATTCTTGTACTCTAGTATATTAAATTGTACAGATTAAATAATTAGGAAGAATGTTCTGGCAGTGTATAATTAGAATTTTCCAAAGGCATAGCCATATGGTGAGTAAGGTGGGTACTTGCTGATTTTACCACACAGTGAAACTTTTTGTGTCATGAGTAAATAAGGATTCCTCCATTTCATCATTATTACAGTAAACATTGTAATATTCTTCAATGTAGGATCTTAATGCAGTGGACTAAATACACTGGATACATTGCTGGAAAAGATACCACTTATGCCTGTAGGGTGTATATAATATATGTTTATGTATAAGATGCAATGTGGTGAGTACCACAAGAGCCAAGGAGACATTCTCTCTGGAGATTCAGCGAGCAGAGTTATCTATTGTGACTGTAGGATTGACAGAGTTGATAAGGCATTTGAGTTTCATCTTGAAGGAATGAAAGGAATTTCCAGTGGCATGACTAAAGACAAGAATGATGGGAAGAAAAAATGTTAGGAAATTATGCATTGTTCATTGGATAAAAGACATCAGGAAATTCTAAAGGTTGAACCACATGGGCTTTAAAAGACAGTTGAGATAATTTAATATGCCCATTTCCTCATTATAAAGGTGAATCTTGTTCAAAGCAATTCATCTTCTTTATTCTAGTTTGGGTTCACATTTACAGAGGTTTGAATATCAGGTAAACAATGTTTTAGTTCAATAAAAAACATTGGAGATGATTAATCAGCAGAGTAAAACAGCAGAACCAGCAACAATGGCTTGTATTACTTTTTATTTACTATGTATCAAGCCTGAGGCTATTTATTTGGTACATTTGGTTTGAGAAGCAGAAGCAGACTCTTTTATTGTTATAGTGGAGAGTACCTTTATACCCTCCTCCCATATCCCTTTGTTCTGTCTTTGACTGCATTTCCTGTGCAGCTGGCACCAATGCCTTGGCTCTCCCTGTCTTTGTTCACCTTCAGGTGTCGGGTAGCATAGGGGAAGGGGGCTAGTAAGTGTGAAAGTGTCTGCTGCGCATGTGTGGGTCATTGAAGGGGAGGGGGGAGAGAAGAAGGGGACTGAGGCAGGCACTAGTCAGAACATGCTCGCTTACTCCTCCTACATTAACCCATGAATATAGGAGGTGTTTCTATCTTTTATTATCTCTAATTTATTTCTCCCAGAGCTCTAATTTTTCATGGTAGATATCTTTTACTTCTTTGTTAGGTTTGTGCCTATTTTATTTTATTTTATTTTATTTTTATTTTATTGCAACTATAGTGAATGAGATTGTTTTCATGATTTCTTTCTCAGCATGTTTCTCAGCATGGTATATGTGAAAGATATTGATTTTTGGGTTGTGTTTGCATTTGGATACACTGGTGCAAGTGTAAATTCTAAGAGTTTTCTGGTGSAGTCTTTAGGGTTTCATAAATATTGGATCATATTGTCTGTTAATAGGAGTAATTAGATGACTTCTTTTCCCTCTTGTATTACTTTTGTTCCTTTAGTGTATTTTATTGTTCTGGATAAGAATGTCAACTTTCTATGGAATATAATTGGAGAGTATGGACATCCTTTTATTACTTCAGGTTTTAGAGGAAATACTTTCTGTATCATTTAGTATAATTTAGCTGTAAGTTTGTTGTATACAGACTTTATTATGTTGAACTATGATCATTTTATCTTTAGCTTCTTTAGGGTGTTTATCATGAAGAATACTTTTTCCCCCAAAGGCTTCATTTTTATGACTATTTAGGTAATCATTTGTTTTTTGTTATTGATTCTGCTGATGTGCTATATTAATTGATTTATGGACATTGATCTATCTGCGATGCTTCAGAATGCAAAAAAAACTTGGTAGTGGTATATGGTATTTTAAATATGTTATTAAATTCATTTTACAGATATTTTAGTATAGATTTTTGCATGTATATTTATGAAAGATTTTTGTCTCTAGTTTTTTTCACTTGTGTCCTTACTGGTTTTGGTATGAGAGTAATACTAGACTTACAAACGATTCTATTCCTTCACGTTTGTGGACCAGTTTGAGCAGCATTGCTGTCAATTCTTTAAAGGGTTTGTAGAGTTTGGTAGTAAATTACTGAGTTTATAGTTTTATAGAGTTTGGTAGTAAACTACTGAGCAGTTCTTGGTTGAGAGACTCTATTATTACTTTGATCCCATCGGTTGTTATAGATTTGTTTAGGTAGTTTATGTTTTCTGCCATAGGTTTTCCAGCTTATTGTAGTATGTTCTCAAAACATTTCCTAATCATTCTTTGGACTATAGGATACCTGTTGTAATAGATTGTTGTAATCCATTGTCTATAATTTTATGAATTTATATCTCTTCCTTTTTGTTATTTTGGCTAAGGGCCTGTCTATGTACTATATCTTTTAGTATCATTTTTCTTATTTTCTGTCCTAATTTTTGTTATTTTTGTGGATCTGCTAATTTGGGGGTTGATGATGAAGGAGCTTGGTAATAACTTGTGTAAGTGAACTGGTAAAAAGCATGGAGAAAGGGAGGCAAAAGATTGCTCATGATATCTGTCTTCCCATATCTGAAAATATGTCATATATAGCAACAATTCCTTTTTTCTTTTTGGAAGTTTACCACAAAGAAGACCACAGCCAATGGGTGTGAGTTTTGGTACAATATAAGGAAGGAATATGTAGAAGATTGGGCTAAGCTGTGTATGTACATTTTGATCAAGTACTCAGCAGATATTGATGGAACAAATGCTTTGGGAGATATCTCCTTCACAATCTAAGAATTTGAAGAGGATGACTTGTTGGCAATACTGTAAGAAGTCCTTAAACAGTAGAAAGGTGACGGGATATTGAGGCTTTTGAAATGGCAGTTGCAGAAATTTTGAATGCTTACAATTGGAACAATATCTTGTTCTTAAGTGTCATGAACTTAAACCTATCTGAGGGGTTATGAACAGAGGTCCTTGAAAGACAGCAAATCTAGTAAAGCATGTATGGCCTTACAATAATAGAGAGCACACACCCAGGATGGTGCTTTTCAGTAACTGAAAAGTAGGCCCCCAAAATAATGGCACCTTGCTATTTGAACCCAAACTTTACTTTTAATCAGTCGTTTTCAATGAATGGTAAAATGAGTTGAATGTGCCACAACGAAGTACAAAGGCAGAAAGAAGTACAAGAGTATCCATCGAGTCTGTGTAAACCATATTACTGCTAAGAACATTTAAAGGCAGGAATAGAGCAAGCTCCCTAATGGTAATTTCCCCTGCCTTTCTTACCATCATTCCTTAGGCTACTGATGACAGTGCTTCATCTTTGAGTCAAGGGAGTGCTTGTACACATATTTTGATTTGCCTTGAGCCTTGTTCTTATGTTGATTGTTCCCTACCTTCTTGTGACCTCAAAAAATGGTTAGAATCATACTTTCCTGAAGTAATCTGCTGCTTGCTTCATGGACATCTCTGGAGCAAAGATGATAAATAGGTTTAATCTTGAGCCAATTTTGATTGAATGGTACTTGCCATGGAGTAAGAAGTTATTTGGGTCTCATCTGAACACAGCATGAGAGGATGCCATGACCAAATAATATTTGCTCTATAGGTATGGGACGAGAGATTGACAGCATCTATATCTCAAAATGCATTATGCTTGGGATCTAGGAACAAGCTGTATAGTTTTGCCAAAAGATGTGATATGAGGCTTGTTAGGTCAAGGAGTTACAACACATGACTACTAATTTTAAATACTTATACATTTTCTGGCCATCAGCATCAAATACTAAATTAAACCTTGATTTAACAACAAAATCATTTCTGAATTCTAATTACAGTTGATTCCTGACCCTGGTAAGTTGAACCCCAGTTTTGCAACAGATAACACCCTGCCTCCAGGTAGCTCTTATACAGAGGATTATTATCACACGGATTAAGCCAAACCTATTGTCACTTTTGGAAACACAATTCAAGAGCTGCATCTCACCTGAGATGGGGTAGTACCTCTGCCTTTTGTCTGTGAGGATAGTGCATTATTGATAAAGTAATATGCCTGTCAGTGTCTCTCCTTCAATTATCTAGCTGCAGAGAGCACAAATGCTTTATTGCCATTGCAGACAGTCTGTTCCTTAAAACAGATCAAAAAAGAGAGAAATGAAACTTGGGTGAAAGAAGYAATTTCCTGTGACTGTGAAAACATCAAGCCAATGCCCGAGCATGATTTTAAATGGTTCTGTGAATGCAGCCAATAGAAGCAAGCTTTCCAGGAAGGCCACAACTGGGAGCCCTGCTGCATACAGTGCACATTAGGGGGCAAGGAAGCCAGTAGTCATGTACTGGAAGTCAGTTTCTATTAAATGAAGAGGCTTCAAACAGCTACTAAATATGGTCTGGATAAATGGGATTTTAGAATAATATTTTTTAAAAAAAATCATGAAGTGAGTTGATAAGCTAATAATGAAACTGTCAGAATCTCCCCTTTGACTGAGACTTAGGTGTAGTAGGGGATTTATTTCAATATTTAAATCTTTTCAGAGTGTCAGGAGGGAGAAGCTGAGGAATTAGAGCTCCGTTTGAATCCCATTACTAGGAAAGGAGTAGGGGGCTCTGGGCTGTGCTAGAGCAGCTCTGTTCAGAACTTTCTGTGATAATGGAAATATTCTGAATTTTCACTGTCCAAAATAGACACCTCTACTAGCATGTGCCTATTAAGCACTTGAAAAGTTGCAAGTGCAATCAAGAAATAAAATTGTAAATTATCTTTAGATGAAAATAAGTTAAAATTAAGCAACGATGGCTACTGTATCGAACAACACAATACTAGAAATTTAGGTCAGCTTCAAGATCTAATACTCTAAAATAAAATCCAAAGCAAAGATGCTGTGCGTGCGTGCGTGCGTGCGTGTGTGTGTGCGTGTGTGCATGTGTGTGTGTGTGTGTGTGTGTGTGTGTGTGTGTGTGAGATGTGTATGGCATATGCAACTTGAGTGTGCCCATGGGAGCCAGAGGAAGATGCCAGCTATCCTATTCTATCATTCTCTGCCTTATTCCCATGAGACAAGACATCTCCTATGAATTCAGAGCTAGGCTGGTAC
This sequence comes from Apodemus speciosus, assembly GCA_002335545.1. Lineage (NCBI taxonomy): Eukaryota > Metazoa > Chordata > Mammalia > Rodentia > Muridae > Apodemus > Apodemus speciosus. The sequence goes on from BDUI01007246.1 coordinate 34,001, forward strand.
CCAGAGATCTTCTTGATCCATACAGTCTTGGAGCTATAGGCAAGCAAGGCCACAGCTGGCATTTTATGTAGGTGCTATGGATTTGAACTCAGATCCTTATGCTTGCACAAAAACATTTTTCCCAATGAGCCATCTCCTCAGCCCCAGAAAACAATATGTCTGAACTTGATATACATCTCTGGTGAGGACAGACATAGGGCAGCGTTCTGTTCACTTTGGAAAGACCCAGTACCTTGATTTTAGATGCCAAAGTGTCAGTTATTTTCATGTTACTGTATTAAATGTCTGAGATTAATCAACTTTACAAAGAGGAAACTATTTTTTGAATACTGTGTAGGGAACGATAGTCTATACTTGATTGACTCCTGTAGCTTTGGGTTTACTCTAAGGCAATAAATACATCACGGAGAATATATCTTTATGACCAGGATTCCAGAGTCCTCTTTGAGGGTATGTCTCAATGACCTAAATCACCAAGACTCCTATTCTAATGTTTCTATCACTTTCCTATAGGATTAAGCTTGAGACCATGACTTTAACACTTGGGACTTTAGAGATACTTTAGATCTCAATTATATTACAGGTTTTGATGGAGTCTATAGCTCTGTGATCAATCTAAGGCTACAGAAAGTTCAAATACATTATCTTTTACTAATGAGCATTAATAACTTTAATGAAAGTAATCTGTCTCATTTGAAGAAGAGAAATGACTAATTCACGTAATATAAATAAGATTTTGATTAAAAGATCAGCTAATGATTCTTCTCTGCTTTAGACACAATAGCCAGAATTCAATCTTACAGGAGACATAGAGTTTATTCAAAGGTAAGAAACTCAAGAGCTGCTTCAGTATCTCTTTAGTGATTACTTAAATTTCAAAATAATGAAAATGACACACCAAAATTTTATGAGTTTATATGGACATAGGTTAAATGCAATGAGGCTGGTTGTATACTTGACTGGCTTYTATGTATCCCCTTGTTCTTTTAATGATTACAGTTTCAAAGAGTGGCTGTTGAATTTACAACTTGATTTTCTGTGTGCTATATTTATTCTTATTTTCAGTTTATTATACATAATACATCTATTTAAAAACAAAGATGCCTACTCTGGTGCATTGAATAGTTTTGTTTGTTTGCTTGTTTTTTTATAAATAAATGGAATTTATTACTGGTCACCAAAGATTTTATTTATGTTCACTATTTATGCTTTTTTTAATTGGATATATTCTTTATTTACATTTCATTTCCCTTTTTCTGGTTTCCCTGCCCCCCAGATGTCCCATATGTCTTTTTCCCTCCCCTTGTTCCCCTATTCACCCCTTCCCACTTCCCTGTTCTGGTATTCCCCTACACTGCTGCATTGGGCCTTTCCAGAACCTGGGTCCACTTTTTCCTTCTTGTTGGACAGCATTTGGTAGGTGGATTGTGTCTATGGTGTTCCAAGATTCTAGGCTAATATCCACTTATCAGTGAGTGCATACCATGGGTATTCTTTTGAGACTGGGTTACCTCACTCAGTATCATGCTCTCCAGCTCTATCCATTTCTCTAAGAATTTCATGAATTYATTGTTTCTAATGGCTGAATAGTACTCCATTGTGTATATATACCACATTTTTTGTATCCATTCTTCCGTTGAGGGACACTATTTTATAATAGCTATTTATGCTTATTTATCTATTATTATTTCTTTACTTTATCACTTTACATCCAGTCACTGCCCCCCTCCTGGTCACCCCACCCACAATCCTTCCCCTATCTCCCCTCCCCTTCTTTTCTGAGGGGATGGGCCCCCCCTTGGTATCCACTCTTAAAGTCTCTGTGTGGCTAGGTGCATCCTATCCTACTGAAACCAGACAAGGCATCCCAGCTGGAAGAACCTATCCCACACACCAGCAATAGCTTTTGGAATAGCCTCTGCTCCAATTCTTAGGGACCTCCATGTAAACCAAGCTTGGTACATTGAATATTATGAGGATTGGTATGTGATGCTGCTGTGGAGAGACCATGAAGGCCATGTTAAAGTATTACAGTATTCCTGGAGCAGTGGAAGTGATATTAAACTTAAAGGAACTTTACTTGCTGTGGCATTTAGTATGAGCTGGAGAGTAGGAAGGTGAAACTTTGGAGATTACCTAGGAAATGATATATTTGTGACAGTAGAGATGGGAATAGTTACACAGATAGTGTTATTGGTAGTTGAGGGGGGGGATTGAAGATGAAGAACATTGTACCTCCCTTGATTAGCCTTTGTTCTTGCTCTGTGCCTTTTCTGAGAAAAAAACCTCAGAATTCTGTCATTTTCCCCAGTGGTAATACATTTAGCTGTTTATTTCACATAGAAGTTAAGACCTATTGGTATACAGTAATATTTAACCTTATACTCTCATTAGACACCTCTCACTCAAACACTCTTTACTATGGACATTTTCCCTGGCCTCTTTCCTTTTGTTTCTTCTACAATACCAGATTCTCCAGATTCTCTTCTCTCCTGCTGAATGCTAAATTTTAATCTGTATTTAACTCATTTCTTACATAGAACAATTTGACTTTTCTGTTTTCTGTCCCCAATTTACTATCCTGTGCTTGGAAGCTATCATTTTAAAACCCAAGAGACAATGTAGGTGTCCTGGCTAGTTTTATGTCAACTTGATACAAGCTAGAGTCAGTCTTCTAAGAGGAAGGAATTTCCATTGAGAAAAAGCCTCCATAAGATTTGGCTGTAGGGCATTTTCTTAATTAGTGATTAAAGGGGGAGGACCCAGCCCATTGTGGGTGGTGTCATTCCTGGGCTGGTGGTCCTGAGTTCCATAAGAAAGCAGGCTGAGTAAGCCAGTAAGCAGCACCTTGCCATGGCCTCTGCATCAGCTCCTGCCTCCAGGTTCCTGTCCTGGTTGTCTTCCTGTCCTGACTTCCTCTGTTGATGAACAGTGATGGGGAAGTATAAGCCAAATCAATCCTTTCCTCCCTAAGTTGTATCTGTAATGGTTTTTCATCATAACAATAGTATCCCTGAAATGGTATGTGACAATATTTCTGATTTTTCTTTCTTTATGTGCCAATACGAAGGGACACATTTTTAGTGTCTTTCTTTAAAAATATGCTACTTTATTCAGCAGGTTTTTGTATTAAATTTTACTTTAAAAACATCACATTGAATAATATTATTTTTTTCATTTTGAGTCTTACATTTCTGTTGCCATAGTCTCAGCACCGGCCTTTGATAATCTATAAGGACTTTAGAAATAAACATTTACATATAAACAGATAATTGTATGAGGATTCAGTGTTATAGTTTGATGTATTAATGTATTATGTGGTGTTCAAATCAAGTCAGTTAATGCAAATTTTATGTACTTTATATGATCATAATTTTCCTGAAATAAAGAATTTCTTGGAAATCTGCTCTGATTTTCCTGTTTATTAATAAATCTTTCTACCGATTACAGTCATATAACTTTGGATGAGTTTAATTCTATTCTTTCAACATTATTTAAGTTTCTGTTTCTCTCAAGGTATTCTGTGGTTATCTATTTTTATATTAGTGAACAAGATCTTTAAAATGGGTAGGACAGAGAAGCAAATAAATATGAAAAACACATTATTTTGTAATACATAGGTTGGTATTGAATATCAATGATGCCAGGTGTTGCAAATGTATAATGTATAATTTCTAGCCTTATGGAACAAACATTCTTCCAGAAAAAGAAAGTCAGGAATTTGCTAGGTTAGCAAGAAAGGAGATTGGGGATGGGGTGGGAGGTAGTAGTGCTAAGAAAGGTAGAAATGGACTTTTGGTGTAATACAAATTGATTATAAAAACCAAATGGTGAATGCATGAAATAATATGAAAAATGGTAGAAGGCAGCTGGATGGGCCAGTGCTAGTAACAAAAAAAATTGCCAGGCGGTGGTGGCACACGGGCAGAGGCAGGCAGATTTCTGAGTTGGAGGCCAGCCTGGTCTACAGAGTGAGTTCAGTACAGCTAGGGCTACACAGAGAAACCCTGTCTCGAAAAACAAAACAAAAAACAAAACAAAACAAAACAGAACAAAACAAAACAAATTAAGCCAGAGCATCGTCAGGTTGGCCCCAGATTAGTCCCAGACTCAACTTCCGGTCCAGAAATTCCTAGTGCAAGAAGTTCAGGTAGATGGCCAAGATATGGGTGATACTCAAGGGCACAGATATCCTTGAAGGTCAGAGACCAGCACTGTAGTTTAGAAGGAAGAAGTATGCACATGTTCAAGGACAGAATGGGAGTCAGAGAAATGAAAACTGGCAGCAGTCGATTTGAGATTTAAAGGGAAAAGAAAGAAATGAAATGAATGCCTGGTGCCCATGGAGGATGGAAGAGGGCTTCGGATCTCCTCGAACTGCACTTATAGATGGTTGTGAACTGTTATGTAGGTACTGAGAACTGAACCCTAATACTCTGCAAGAGCAGTAACTGCTGAGCCATCTCTCTAGTTCCAATTAGCATGCTTTTGCAAAGCATGTTTGGAACATAGACGGCAATTAGTCACACCTCTGAAACCAATGTTCCTTTAATTCTCTCCTTGTTTAGGATCTATTTGAATTAAGAGCTTGCTGGCCAATCTGTAGACGACTTCAGGTTGAAGGAGTGGTTACCTTGGAAGGGAAGAGGAACTTGTAAGATCATTAGTGATAAATGGAAGAATATGCATTATGTCTTCTCAATCGTTACTACATAGAAACAAAACACTTCTAAGCAGCAATTATTTGATAATGATGTCATAGTACTTAAAGGAAAGCACAGAGAATACATCTATGCCTTTATCACTAGACAAATGCTTCCCTACTCCCAAAGCTTAACTCAATTAAGGTTTTACCTCCCCCCCACTATGCTAGAATCACAAATTCTGTAGGGTGTTAGTTATGCATTCAATTTACTTTTGCATATTCAACCACAGCTAAATCATTTTTACTTTTATGCTGCCTTCTTACTGATACTTTGCCAAATTCACATATGGACAGGAAGAAAGTTGATATTTTCTCTGTGTTAGCATAAGATGCTTTATTGCTGAACTCAATGGCACTGCATTAATTCAAAGGGAGAGAGGCCACTGAGACTGGAAATCAAGCCATTCAATCCAGTATTTCCACATTTATTGCATTTGAGGATGCCGGAGTGCAGTGATGAAGCCTATTTACTCTGCTGTAGTTGACACATGTTGTGAATAAGTACATTTCAAGGCCAAAGAGCTCTGTGAGAAACTCCATCATTCTAAAGATCACAGAGTCATTTCAGAAATTGAACAGTATTACTGCAGCTTAATAGCAAATTTGAATCTTATGTGTGCAACACGCCAAGAGCTTAAAACTACCATGCTTTTTTATTTCACAAATGACTGGTATTCCTTTGCTTTGGACCTGTCAGGAACCCAAGCCGAAAGTCTCCCAAGAACAGAATGGATTCAGCTACATGGTTACAAGATCTGTGGTCAAGATTGTCATGGTGCAGGAACTCAGGAAGTCAGGCTTTGTGAGTGTCAACAAGTCATATCCATTGAACAAGGGACATACCATACAGCTTGAAATTAGAGACTTCACTTCTAGGTTTTATAACCTAAAACATTAGAGTCAACCAGTTACAAGTAACACTTGTCTCCTTTTGAAATGGGTTTAAAAGGTGCTGAAAAAAATCTAACAAACTACGTACCAAGAAATCTCTGTTTTATATGTGTACATAAACCCTGAGTTCCGAGTATTTCAGAAAGAGATCTTTGTAAAGAAAAATTGCCTTCTCAGTCACAAAAACTATTGCTGCTTCCAAACTATTCTTTTTCTTTTCCTAACAGATGTTATTTTTCTGACTTTTTCACATTTTTGAGGCAACACAAAACCCCTTGTAAGACAGCCTGAGTTAAAGTTGACATTGGCCTTGTTTACTACAAATTTAATTTTCAGTTTCAGAAGGAAATTCTTGCATTATACCCTGAACATGAGAGGGATGAAGACAGAAAGTAATCCCAGGATTCAGTGGTATCCCATACCTGACTGAACATCTGAGTTCAGCTGGGAAACAGGATGAAAATAGGAAAAAAAAATTAAAGCTAAGTCGGAGAAAATGAGATCTCTCTGTATGTTTACTTTCTTCATTAAATATTGTTTTTGAAAAAGGTTCTTCCTAAGTTGGTCAGGCTGGCCTCGAACTAATGAATCTTCTCGTCTCAGACTTTCCAAAAGTTGGGGTTACAGGTGTGTACTACCAGTCCTGGCTTATTATATTTTGGTGAAGAATTTGGTAACTATACCTCCTAAGACTTGTTTAAACACAATGCCAAATTTACCAGTTTAGAAGGTAATTTGCAGAGCTGGGTCCACATGGGCACAGCCAGCAGAGATGAGCTGCTGGCTTTCCTCTGACTTCCATCTTCTGACCCATGGATCCCCCTGCTTTCCCAAGGAGGCTTGTGTGGTGGTGGTGGGGATGGACCCCAAAACATCCAGCTTATACCCCTCACACACACATCAATCCCCTGCCAGTCAGGTGCACATAGGGCAAAGGCAGCAGAGTTGACCAGCCTGATCCTCTGACCTTCATTATCTGGACCATTGCTCTCCCTGCTGTCCCAAGGAGTCATGTGGGACTCCAGGGGTGTTTGCTTCCTGAAGGAGTCCTGCTATGGGCAGAAACAAGTTAGACCCCTCCTCAGACAATCCTCTGCTTGCTGGGTCTGCCTGGGAAACAGCCAGCATAGGTAAGCAACATTGTATTCACTGAGGCATGGTTCTGACTTCCTCCCTGAGGAGTTCTGCTGGCATCAGGAACATCCAGCCAATACCAGGGACAACTAGATGGCTAAAGGACAGTGTAAGAACACAATCAACTAGAGCCAGGGCAATATGGAATCATCAGAACTCAGCTATCCTGATACAGCAAGTCCTGGCTATCCTAACATAGCCAAAGCACAAGATGACCTTAAATCCAATCTTATAAAAACTATAGAGGCCTTTAAATAGGAAATAAGTCTCCTAAAGAAGTACAGGAAAATACAATCAAACATATGAAGGAACTGAATAAAACTGTTCAAGACCTGAAAATGGAAATGGAAGAAATATAAAAAAAAAAACTCAAACTAGGAGATGGAAAACCTTGGGAAGAGAACAGGAACAACAAATGCAAACATCACCAACAGAATATGAAAGACAAAAGGGAGTAGAAGGTACTATTGAAGAAATCAACATCTCAGTTGAAAAAAATGTTAAGTCTAATAAGTTCCTGACATAAAATATCCAAGAAATACAGGACACTATGAAAAGACCAAACATAAAAATAATAGAAATAGAAGGAGAAGATTGCCAGCTATAAGTTCCAAAATGTATTTTCAACAAAATCATAGAAGAAAATTTCCTTAATCTAAGGAAAATATGCATATGTACATACATAAAGCTTACACAACATTAAATAAATTGACCTAGAAAAGAAAATCCTACTGTCATATAAGAATCAAAACTTTAAATGTATAGAACAAAGAAAGAATATTTAAAGCTGTTAAGGGAAAAGGCCAAGTAACATATAAAGACAGAGCAATCTAAATTATACCCAACTTCTCAACAGGGACTATGGAAGTCAAAAGGACCTGGACAGATGTTTTGCAGGCCAAAAGGGACCTGAGATGTCAGTGCAGACTACTATACCCAGCAAAACTTTCAATCACCACAGATGGAGAAAACAGATACTCCATGACAGAATCACATTTAAATAATATTTATCCACAAATGAAGTCCTACAGAAGGTGTTAAAAGAAAAATCCAATCCAAGGAGGCTAACTACATTGAAGAAAATACATAAAATAAATACACCAGCAAATCCTACATGCACGTGCACACATCCCACATACATATTATAGCCACTGCCAACATCAAAATAATAGGAATTAACAAATGCTGGTCTTTAAAGTCTCTCAACATAAATGGAATCAATTCTCCAATAAAAATATGGAGACTAACAGAATGGATGCAAAAACAGGATTCTTCATTCTGCTATATACAAGAAAGACAGCTCAAGCTACAAAGATTGACATTATCTTAGAGTAGAGGGCTGGAAAAAGGTTTTTCCAAGCAAACGGACCAAAGAAGCAATCTGGTGTAGTTTTTCTTTTTTTTGGGGGGGGGTAGTTTTTCTAATATCTAGTAAAATAGACTTCAAACCAAAGGAAATTAAAAGAGATGGGAAGGACACTTCATACTCATCAAAGGAAATATCCATCAGGATGACATTTCAATTCTGAACATCTATATCCCAAATGTAGGGGCAATGACATTCATAAAAGAAACATTACTAAAACTTAAATCATGCATCAAACCCCACACATAGCTGGAGATTTCAAGACCACACCCTCACTGATAGACAGGCCATCAAGACAAAAACTAAACATAGAACAAAGCAAGTGAAATTTCTATATGACGGGAAGTGCAAGTACCTGAAGAAAGAAATTGAAGACGATATTCAAAGATGAAAAGATCTCATTTGTCTATTCTTGATCTTAGAGCATAAGCTATTGGTATTCTGTTCAGGAATTTCCCCCTGAGCCAGTGTCCTCAAGGGTCTTCCCCAGTTTCTTTTCTATATGTTTTAGTGTGTCTGGTTTTATGTGGAGGTCCTTGATCCACTTGGAGTTGATCTTAGTACAAGGAGATAAGAGTGGATCAATTCTCATTCTTCTGCATGTTGACCTCCAGTAGAGCCAGCACCATTTGTTGAAAAGGCTATCTTTTTTTCCACTGAATATTTGGTTTGCAAAACTCAAGTCAAAGTAGATCAAAGATCTCAGCATAAATCCGGACACACTGAATCTAATAGAAAGAGAAAGTGGGGGAACTACCTTGAACACATTTGTATATGAGAGAAGTTCCCAACAGAACAATAATAGCTCAGACACTATGCTCAACAAGTAATAAAGGGGTCTCATGAAACTGAAAAGTATTTGCAAGGCTAAGAATTCTATCAATGGGACAAAATAGCAGCCTACAGATTGGGGAAAGATCTTCATTAACCCTATATTGGACAGAAGACTAATATCTAAATACAGAAGTCAAGAAATTAGACACCAACAAACCAAATAACACAATTAAAAAATGAGGTACAGCCTAAACAAAGAATTTCCAACAGAGGAATCTAATGGCTAAGAAGCCCTTAAAGAAGTGTTCAATGTCTTTAGTCTTCAGGGAAATGCAAATCAAAACAGCTTGATATTCCATCTTACACTCATAAGAATGCCTAAGATTAAAAACTGATGCTGTCAAGGTAACACATGCTGTCAAGAATGTGGAGTAACTCGAACTCTCCCCAATTGCTGATGGGAATGCAAACCTATACAACTGCTTTGGAAATCAATTTGGCAGTTTTTCAAAAAAATTGGAACAGTTCTACTTCAAGACCCAGCTATAACATTTCTGGACATGTGCCCAGAAGATATCCTCACTATACCAGAGGGACACTTGCTTAACTATGTTCATAGCAGCTTTATTCATAATAGCCAGAAACTGGAAACAACCTAGACGTTTCTCAACTGAAGAATGGATAAACAAAATGTGCTACATAGAAAATCTGGTGTCTAATAGTGCTAGAAGATGGAGGTGGGAGGGTCCTGGAGGGGTTGCTCAGCCAGTAAGTCTAGCCAAATCTACAAGCTTCAGGTTCAGTGAGCAACTCTAAGGCACTAAGGTGAAGAGCAGTAGGAGAAGACAGCCAACACTCATCTCTTGCCTCTTACATATGCATATGTACATATATAGCACAAACCAACATGATAGAGAAACTTTTTAAATTTAAAGGCAAAGAAATTGGATATTTCAGTTAGCTGTTAATTACATTTCCACTAAGCCTTTAAAATAGTGAAACTGGTTCTGTGCTATTACTGTCTTCTATTGTACTACTGAACCAACCATTATTAAGAAAAAAATGCAATTTTAAAGATGTATTTTCCAAAATACAAAATTATCTGTGTGTACACAGTGTTTGTACTCTTTTCTTTCCCTTTCTTTCTTTCTTTGTTTTTTGTTTCTTTCTTTGTTTCTGTTTCTGTTTCTTTCTTTCTTTCTCTTTCTTTGTTTCTTTGTTTCTTCGTTTCTTTCTTTCCTTCTTTCCTTCCTTCTTCTTTCTTTCTTTCTTTCTTTCTTTCTTTCTTTCTTTCTTTCTTTCTTTCTTTCTTTCTTTCTTTCTACCAATGATCAAACCCAGCATACCAGATGTTTACATGGAGCAAGTTCTGCCACTGAGCTGCTCCTCTGGGCACAGTTTTTTTTCCTTTTGTGTTTTCAAGACAGGGTTTCTCTGTGTAGCCCCGATTGTCTTGGAACTCTCTGAAGACAAGGCTGGCCTGGAACTCAGAGATCTGCCTGTCCCTGTGACCCAAATGCTGAGATTAAAGGTATGTGCCACTACCACCAGGTTACAGTTGTTCTATATAGTATGACTTTTCAGAGCAAAATACTGAAAAGCCAATTGTCCCTAACTCAATGATAATGTTGGTTAAACTCTACAATAAAGTACTGAATGCCTATTTTTAAAAAGAAAATCTTGTATATTACACAATGGAATGCTATTCAGCTATTAATAACAAAGACAYGATGAAATTTGCAGGCAAATGGATGGAACTTGAGAATATCTTCATGAGTGAGGTAACCAAGACCCAGAAAGACACAAATGGTATGTACTCACTTATAATTGAACATTAGCCATAAAGGGTAGGATAACCATGATACTATTCGCAGACCTAAAGAAACTAATAAGGAGGGCCCAAGGGAATCTCACTCAGAAGCAGAAATTCAATAGACATTGGAGGTGAATGAATGGAAGGAACTGTGTGGGAGAGGAGAAGAGTAGGGGATTGGGGATGGTGATCAGGTGTGGAGAGGGGTGGGAGAGGGCTGAAGGGAGAACAGAAATCAATGGGAGACATCTCTGGGACTAGCTGGAGACCTGGGATAAAGGAGGCTCCTGGGAGTCTATCTTAGTGACCCTAGCTGACATTCTGAGTTGCTGGGGATATGGAGACTGAAGTGGCCACCTTCTATAGCTTGGAGGGAGAGGTACATCAACCCACCCCAAAATTGTCAACCCAAAATTTGTCCTGGCTACAAGATGCACTGGTATAAAGAATGGCCAACCAATGACTGGCCTAATTTGAGACCCATCCCTGACACTATTAGTGATACTCTGCCATACTTGTAGACAGGAGCCTAGCCTAATTGTTTCCTGAGAGGCTTCATCCAGAAGCTAATGGAAACAGATGCAGAGACACACTGTATAACATAAAGTGGAGCTCAGGAACTCTTGTGGAAGAGATGGGGGAAGGATTGAGGGAGTAAGAAAGGTCAAGAATACCACAAGAAGACCTACAGAGTCAACTAGCCTGGGCCCATGGGAGCTCACAGATACTGAACCACCAACCAAAGAGCACACATGGGCTGGACCTAGGTCCCCTATACATTTGTAGCAGATGTGTAGCTTGGTCTCCATGTGGGTCTCCTAAAAATGGAGCGGGGGCTGTCTCTCAGTTCCCTGCCTTTGGATCACCTTCTTGTAGCTGTACTGACTTGTCTGGCCTAAGGGGGAGAGGTTCTGTTCTGATTTGATATCTCAGGGTAGGGTGGAACCCAAGGGGCTTCCAGTTCTCTGAGGAGAAGTGGAGGGGTAATGGGTATAGTGGTTTGTGAGGGTGTGACTGGGAGGAGAGGAGGGGGTGTCTTCGATTAGGATGTAAAGTGAGTAAATAAATTAATGAAAAAAGAAAGCACTTCACAGTAACAAGCATGGTTTTTAAATCTCATGAAGATAAAGACTCCCCCAGGCCTCATCAGGTTTTAATTGTTAAAAGATCTCTGTATTGCCTAAATGAACCACTAACACACCCTAAGTCTCAGCACGATTAAAGGTTTCACAGCTCGTATGGTTTTTGTCAGATTAACATCTCTTGTAGTCCAATCCTTCATTTTCAGCTGACCCACCCTAAGAACTTGCATTTACTTTTGGAGCTGTGAGAAATCCGAGTGTCATGACACATTGAACTAAATTCCATATTTTTGGGTGGCAGGGACGACACCAGGTCCTTGCTGTGTTGGTGTTTGAAAATTGAGATTGTACATGTAAACAGGTAGAGAGCTTTCAAGCAAACAACAGTGGGAATGTTTGGATTTTGAGGTTATAGCCAGAAATAGCTCCATTTAATAGACATTACTCTGGTTTAAGCACTAAGACTTTCTTTAGATTGACTAGGTTTTTTATTTTGTTTGCCTCCTGGTACTCATGCCTTCTTTCTCTCTTTTGCAAAACACCAATCCATTCTGCAAATATTTGGTGCCTTCAGGCTCTTGCTATACTATTTGAGTCAGACTTCAGTGTGAATGAAGTGCCAGATATAGAGACTATTGAAATATATACAGAAAATAAACTAGTGAAGAAATGAGAAAGGAAAAATCATCCTTACAGTGAAATACCAATGATATGTGGGAATGGAGTAAGTAGAGTGGGAACTTCAGTCTTTTTTGCCATTACAAAGCATAAGAGTACAGGAAAGAATAATCAATAGATGAGGACTTTGACTTTAGATGAGGAACTTTGTTTAGTTTCTGGTTCACTGCATTCCTCAGAGGTTTTATTTTGCATATCAAGTGACAGAATATAGTGGGAAAACCGGACAGTGCCTCGAGTTTGTGATCAAAATCAATGGGAGAGACCATATATTCTCCAAATATGATGCTCTGAAGTAGAACACATTGTTCTGCATGCTAGGGATGCATATTCTTAACCCAATCAAAAGAAAACTTTAGACATATGTATGTGTATATATATATATATATATATATATATATATATATATATATATATGCTTCAAGGATATCAATGTTCTGAAAGACAAAGGTTCAAAAAACCATTGAGATTAAAGGAAGCAAGAAGCACTTCAAGACTAAATGGAATTCATGATGCTTGGTTGCTTCTGGTATTGTAGGAGGAAGCAAAACTGCCATAAAAGAAATCATTAGGACAATTGTTGTGATTCAAATATGGACTGTAGATAACTTTAGCGATATTAAATTCCCTGAATCTAAACACTGAATTGTGGCTATTTAAGATCATTGTCCTCAGGAGGTACAAGCTTAAGTATCTTAAGTAAAGACAATTGATATATGTAATATATCTTCAAATAGCACATCAAATAAATGACAAAAAATGTGAACTAAATATGATATATCTCTCTATAACATATAGAAATAAATTATATTTTATATAGTTGATATGTGTGTATGGGCAATCTGTGAATTTACTTTTTATAGAACTTCATGCCAAACAAATCTCTTTAACGTATGAATGTATGTTTAGTGGCAAATATTTAGATAGAGATAGTTAGAGAGGCCGAGAAAGACAGAGAGAACGGAAATGAAGCAAAATATGAAACGTCACTAAATCTGTCTGAAGGACATACAGAGGAGCTCTGCATTTTTCAACACTTTTAAGTTTGAGATGTTTTTTAAAGGCTATCCTGGTTCATCGTTGTCAACTTGATGAAATTTAGATTCATATTTCTGGGTGATTCTGTATGTACATTTCCAAAAACAGTTTAACTGAGCAGGAAAGGCCCATCTTGAATATGGGTGGCACCATCTCCTGGACCGAATAAAAGGGAGATGGGTCCAAGAATTTCTTTTCCTTTGTTTTCTGCTGACTATGTATCGAGCGTGGTCACCTCACCTGCTTGGTGTTCCTGCTCACATGCCTGGCTTGCCACGTTCTAAGCTGTACACTTAAGCTGAAACCCCAAAGAGACCGGCCCTCCTTTATGTTGCTTTTGTCAAGAATTTTATCAGAATAGGGAGAAAAGTAACCAGTACAAAGCATGTTGGCTTCAATGGGTAAAAGCCTTGCCGAGCAAGCCGGATACCCCATGTCCTAATGTGGAAGGCGACAACGGACTCCCCGAAGTTGTCATCTGATGGCTACATACACTGAGGCGTGCATGTACATCCCCAGTGATAAAAAATGAAAATCAAAAGAAACAAATGAAAAACCAAGGCTATCACTGATTCCCTTCTATACTTTATGTATCGCCTTCACTGACATCCTTCTGACCCTACTCCTGAACCCTCAACCTGACAATCAGTTGCTCCAAGTCCTCCAAGTCCAGCCCAGATCTCTAGGTCCAGCTCAGTTCTGGCCTCTTTTTGTGCACTGCCCCTTTTGTGTGTAGTTCTGGGCACATGATTAGTCCCAGAGTTATGTGACACTAAGCCAGTTTCTGTTGGCCCTGTGCTTAAACTACAGATTGAGATTACATGGATTTAAGTCTCAGTTCTGCTGTGTACACACGTTATGACTTTAGGCTCCTACATTCTCTTTCAATTTAATAGTAAGCAGCATTTCATGAGCTGCTAAGGAACATTCATGAGAAGTCTACAAGCTTGAATCAAGATCTAGAGATTATATCACAGCATATGACATTGGGGACACATCTCTGTTCTGTGAGCCTGAGACCTCTCTTATGATCTACAAGGGAACTGGTTGGATGACCAAGTACTTCTCTACTCTGGTTGTACCTCAGAATTGCGCGAGGCATTCTAAAAGCACATTTAAAATACATCAATGACTAGAACTCCACCTCATCCTCCAGTTCCAACTGGATTGGCCAGGGATAACCCAGGCCTGCTCCTGGGTTTGTCATGTATAGCCCAGGTTGAGCTCCACTGAAGTAGTAGGTAGCTCCCAAGGTCGCTTCCAGCTTTATAAATCTATGGAAAAGTACTGTTGTATCTTCCTTGATCGGTGCATGTTTAGGAAGGCATGTTGGTGACTTTAGGAGCATAGTTTATGACATTAAGAGACATAATCTCACAACAAACTTACTGCTTCTCTGGCTATTACAATCTTTCTATCCCCTCTTCAGCATGCATTCTGAACTGTAGGTGTAGGTGTAGGTGTAGGTGTAGGTGCCAGTGTATTTTGTATATGTATCCATTGAGACTGGACTCCAAAACTCTGCATTTTGATTGTTTGTGGTTTTCTGTAATAATCTCTGTATATTGCAAAGATGTGTTTCATTGATGAGGGCTGGCTAGCTTTATGTCAACTTGACACAAACTAAAGTCATAAGAGAGGACAGAATCTTTTTTTATTGGATAGTTTATTTACATTTCTGTTATCCCGTTTCCTGGTTTCCCCTCCACAACCCCCCTATCCCATACCCCTCCCCCTGCTTCTATGAGGGTGCTCCTCCACCCACCCACCCACTCACACCTCACTGCCCTGCCATTCCCCTATACTGAAACATCAAGCTTTCGTAGGACCAAGGGGAGAGGACATAATCTTAATTAAGAAAATGCCTCCATAAAACAGGCCTGCAGGCAAGCCTGTGGTGCATTTTCTTAATTAGTGATTGATAAGGGAGGGCCCAGCCCATTGTGTGTGGTGCCATCCCTAGGCTGGTGGTCCTGATTTCTATAAGAAATCATGCTGAGCAAACCATTGGGAGCAAGCCAGTGAGCAACATACCTCCATGGCTCAGCTCCATCAGCTCCAGCCACCAGATTTCTGCTCTGTTTGAGTTCTTGACCTTACTACTTTCAAGGATGAGTTGTTATATGGAATTGTTAGGCAAATAAACCCATCCCATTCCCTCCAACTTTGTCATGGTGATTCACCTCAGCAATAGTAACCCTAACAAAGGCAAGGAGAGAGAACTCAATTTATATGTGGGTATAAGGACAAATATTTAGAATGTAGTTAGAAATATGCTGAGTTCATAAAGTAGCAGTTGTAACTTCTCTTCCAAGATCCATGACCTTACTAACACTAAGCAGTTGGCTGGTTTTCCAGTATCAGGCATGCTTTCTCTCTTGTTGCGTGGATCCTAAGATCAATTAAAGAGATGTTGGTTATTGGCAAGCTATGTATGCCACTATAGGGTGACCACAGCATGCTGGTCTTTGTGGCTCATAGACATCATAGCTGGGCAGGGTAGGAATGCTGGTTGAGGCACTCAGATCAGTTCCAGCTCAGTAGCCTCTGCCCCGTGTCTGAAGTGCATGTTACTTTCCGTAATTGTGCAATAGCACTAGGCTGCACGTTTTGGAAGTCCCTTAGAAAGCTGTACTGAAGAATTCCAAAGAGAACGCTCCTGGCTTGGTATTGGGACTCTGTTGGTTGGTCTTTGGAGGGAGAATTACCAGCTCAGTTAAGATTAATTTCATTAAAATCATACATGTGTATTTATGTACAGAATTACACATATTACAGCTTTTTTATTTTTTAATTTTTTTCAATTTTTATAATTTAATTTATTTACATTCCTGTCATTGTCCCCCTCTCTGGGCCCCTCCCACAGTTCCTCATCCCATTTCTCCTCCCCTTGTCTCTGAGAGGGTGCTCTCCCCTCCAGACCTCCCCCTTCCCTGGGGCCTCAAGTCTCTCAAGGATTTGAGGATTAAGCGCATCTTCTCCCACTAAGGCCTACCAGGCAGACCTCTGCTATACATGTGCAGGGGGCCTTGGACTAGCCCATGTATGCTTTTGGTTGGTTGCTTAGTCTCTGGGAGCTCCCTGGGGTCCGGGTTAGTTGAGACTGCTGGTCTTCCTATGGGGTCACTCTCCCCTCCAGCTTCTTCAATCCTTCCCCCAATTCAACCACAAAGGCCCTCAACTTCAGTTCAACAGTCCAGTCTAACTATTGCTTCTGTCTCAGTCAGCTGCTGGTAGGGCCTCTTAGGGAACAGCCATGCCAGGCTCCTGTATGTAAGCACATCATAGCATCAGTAATAGTGTCAGACTTGGTGCACTCCTGTAAGATATATCCCAAGTTGGGCCGGTCATTGAACTGCCTTTCTTTCAGTCTCTTCTCCATTTTTGTCCCTGCAGTTCTTTTAGACAGTTCTGGGTCAGAAATTTTGAATGTGGGTTAGTAACCCTGTTTCTTTGCTTAAGGCCCTGTCTATCTACTGGAGGTGGGCTCTTTGAGTTACTTCTCCCCATTGTTGGGCATTTGGGCTAAGGTCACCCCCCATTGAGTCCTTAGAGTCTCTCAAGTTCTGGTCTCTAGTACTTTCTAGAGGGTCCCTTCACCTCCCACCAAAAAATACAGAATGCCTAGRATACACAGACACTAAGAAGCATAACAAGTAGAAAGGCCCAAGTGAGGATACTTCCATTCCACTTAGAAGGGGGAAGGAAATAATCATGGGAGGCAGATGGAGGGAGGGATCTAGGTGGAAGAGGGGAGCAGAGAGGAAAAGGGGAATAGGATCAGGTATGGGGAGTATAGGAGACAAGTATTATAGGTTTTAAAAAGATAGTTAATAGTATGATTCCTCAAAACTGATGAAATGTAAGAGAAAAAAATTGAAAGGCCCCAACACTCCTCAATGAACTCAAGGCAATTAAGGAATGTTGAGAGTAGCGTAATAATCTTCACCAGGCAAGAGCACACGGATCAGTTATCCAAGAGCAAATGATCAGGCCTGAAAACTTACATTTGAGTAACTATAGAAACTGAGTAGGTCATAACATATTTATGAATGTATATGTACATACACATACATATATRTCTGTAACAACAATTAATGACAAAAGAGTCCATGAATTTGAAAAAGAGAAAGGAGTATATGGGAGGTTTAAGAGTGGAAGAAAAGGAGGGGGATGATGTGACTATATTATCTCAAAAATAATAGGAAAAAGAAGTATTGCTGTGGATTCTTTGCTGTTGGAATTGAACTTCTTTCTCACATATAGTGGTGTGGGGCTCAATGACATGGTAGGGAGATAAAATTTTGATATGTTAACCTTAATGAAGAACAGCTAAGATTTTCCCCACCTCGATGAAAAGAGACCTCTTTGACAATCTCAGCATCTTCACAAAATGATTATTGCTTCTTGTATCCCTGACTAGCCATAGGAAATTAGCTGCTGTAATGTATGTTCTTAATGGGAATCTGGCATGTCAACGAGCTGTTTCTGTCCGTGTGGTTTAGTCTGATATTCCAATATGCCCCTGCTGCTTTTCATGATACTTAGGGGGGAAAAGAGAGACAGTGGTTGCCCCTTGGTTCACATTTGACCAATTGCAGTGCTTGAGGCAATCACAAAACACCATAGGTGTGGAAATGATTAGGGTCAATTAAGACAGTGCTGTCTCTAAGGAAGGAGTTACTATCAAGCCTTCGATCTCCCAACAGCACAGGTTGTGTGTTCCTGCAGTAGCAATTACCTAAAAATATCTAGTACTTAATTACTTCCAAAGTGTCAGTCTTCATAACAGGGTATTAGAATGGTCTAATTGATAGCACAGCTGCAGCTTGTCTGCTTGATACTGGCATATGGATAGCAATGTTATTTTACCTTGATCAGTTTTCTTTGTTTATAAAGCTTACTTAAAGACTAAAGATTTCAGAAGCAATCTAGCTGGGGTTTGCATTACAGTTTTTTTTTTTTTTTGGTAAATTGTAAATGGTAAATTAAAAAAAACACTGCAATGCAAACTGCGGCTAGATTGCTTCTGAAATTTACCATTTCCTGCTTTGCAAAATAGTAAGACATAGTGAAAAAATAGAAAAGAAAGTAAAGAAGAAAAAAATAGCTCAGAGGCCAAGAATAGCTGAATTATGCTGGAAAATTTTCTGGCTCCTATGACTTTTACATTTCCCTTTAAGAAAACCCTATACATATGTAATCAAGGGCTTGTGGCAAATTTATCATCCTTAAAACCCTGATAAGATTGGCCAGAGCCTCCATCCCAGAGGTCCTCAAGCTGTGAGCTTCTAGGATACTAATGCTACTGGAGACACCTGTAGCTCTGAGCTCTTACCATTGCCGAGAGTCTGTTTTATTTCAAGATCTTCTTACTGTGCTGTGCATGCTGTTTCTGTCTTATGCCACGTTGATTCAAACAAACAGGATTTTACTGAAGCTTGCGGAGCCAGGGTTTTTCTTTGTTTCTTTCTTTCTTTGCCACAGGCATGTAAACAAGTTCAAGTGCTATGCTAGTCTCCCTTTTCTGTACACAGAGCTCTTTTACCACATTGCTCTCCCATCCCCCAAACCTCCCTAGGGCTCTTTTTTTTTTTTTTGTTATTCTTTACTTTTTGTGCCATTTGTCTCCAGTGGAATATAAACACATTACAAATACTCCCATGCAGAACAGTTCTGCTCTGTTTTATTCCAACTCTCATAGTCTGTACCCCTTGTATAGCCACAGGTGTGTAATTGTCTAGCAGTGCCCTTCTAGTTAGAATTTTTATAGCAAACACACCACACACACACACACACACACACACACACACACACACACACACAATGTCTCAAAGTTTATAAAGCTTACATTTTGATTTTAATTCATTTAAACAATTTGGCAATGGAGTTGCTTATGATATGGCTCCCTAAATTATGTGGAAGGCTCTGGCTTTTTACTAGTTCTAACTGATTGTCTACATAACTGTCAAAGGAGTCATCTAGAGGATTTTTTAATAGTGTTAATAGGATCTAATGGCTACCTAGGTATTCAGAGTTGGTAGTGGATGGATATATTACCCTTAGTTAATTTATAATATCTTAATTACCCTCAGGGACATATGGTATCTTAAACTAAAGGGATAATAACCTCTATGTTCTGCTTAGAATAAATACTGAAATATAAAAAGCACTCAGTAAAGGCAGATGGATAATATTATTTTGCTTAGTATTGAGATGTAAGGGTGGGCATGGTAGTGATTGAATCAGTGGGTCAGTAATAGGAAATCCTCAAGTCCTGGGGACTTGCTGGTGCTGTTTGGATTCCTATAACTAAACAGTTCATTAGATGTATGGGTAAGTGGCAGAGCTAGGTTTACACATTGCTCTTTCTTTATCACAATTCTCTTGCTTTATTTACTTTCCTTGGGCAACTGGAAAATTGTTCTTAAATGAATGTCCAATTTCCTTAGTGCTCTATGCAACACCTTACCTTGAATCTCCTGTGCTCTGCACACTTGTGTGTTCTAGTTATAGCTATACCCCAAGAGATTATGCTTGTTGAAGTAACTTTAAATGAGAATTCTCATCTCAAATTACAGGTAAACTCTGATCTGCCTAAATGGTATGGTGGGTGAAGGGAAATACTTTAGGAGTTAAATTATATGGGTTAAATTTACCCATCATTGCCCATTTCCTATTTTCTAAATAATTTCATGCACTGATTTTATTCATTTCCCTTTACCTTTCAATATGTAAAATATACTCCAATCTTAAAGGCTCCAAGTGTTTTCTGAACCCCATTGATGTCTTGCTAGCTCACTGAACAGGGTACTTTAAGTCTGCTCTAACTTTAACCTCCTTTTTCATGAACCAGATAAGGCCAGGGAAGATGGTCTTCCATAAACGGAGGCAGGGTTGTCCAGAGGCCAGAGGCAAGTACCAACTCAATTAGCAGAACACGAGAGGCCAAGCCCCCTGGGAAGGGTCCTAAGTACTGTCAAGTCATAAGGTAGAGGAGCTGGGCATGCTTCAGCAGCTCAATTTCTGCCTGAAGTTTGTTCCAAGAACAGTTACTTTCAGAAGTCTAGCTCATTTGTTGGTCCATACTGTAATGAATGCTATCAATCAAAAGGCATGCTGCTTGCCCATAACTGAGTTTATTGTTGTCTTTCTGAAATGATTTCTTTGGCTGTTTAGCCCCTAAACAGAATTACGTACTGGAGAACATATTGAAAACACTGTTGTTTTGCTTCATAAGATGGCAAAATTGGCGCATCTGTTTTTCTCCCTGTTTACCTGTAGCTGCACCAATGATTAGACACACCCCTTGCTTTTTGCCTCAGGCTTTTTTTTTAATACATTCAGCCAGCTGGAGACTCTTATTTCTGGAGTTGTTCTCTTTAACAAAGAGAACAGACTATTTAGGGGAAAAGGTCTCAGTTTTGTTGCAGAGATTTCTCTTACCATACCTACCTGACTTCATGGAAAAGTATGGGCAGGAAATGTGAATTTCAAGGAAATTATGGCTCAAGCCTATGGCCAGGATGGGGCAC
>BDUI01007246.1:56631-75994 GCA_002335545.1 Apodemus speciosus
AGAATAATAACAATTGCTATTTTGTATTATGTTTGTATCATGTAGGATGAAAGAAATGTAGAAGACACATAGATGACTTTTAAGCAACTGGGTAAAATTGCCTTATTGCAAAGAAGACTTTGGGAAGGCAGCTGTAGGAGGACAAGGATCCTCATTTTCTCAAAGCGTAAGTTTGAGGTGATTGCTCATATATTGATCTACTTATGCCTCCAAATAAACTCTTATTTCTATTGGTTTGTTTTGAAATTATATCTGCAGGAAGAATGTTTGGTGACGTACAGTTAAATTTCTGGTAAAATGGTTAATACAAAAGGGATCCAGAAGGGAAATTATGTTGAGAAATTCTGGCAGAGAAAAACTATTCCAATCCAGTACAATTAGTTTTGAGCTTCTTAGCAACCAAAATGAAGAACGAAAGGCAATGACTTATAAAAGTCTCATTTTCTGGGGCAGTGGCTCTCATTCTGTGCTGCAAAGTATAATCCTGGGGATTAGCTAAGCGCATTGTGAATGGTGACCCCTGGAACTCCAGCTCAGCAGCCCTGTCCAGCGCCCATTCCTAGAAATTCAAATTCAGCTGTTCTGGGAAGGAATTGGCACACAAATATGTTTACTGTGAGATGATTTTAATGTGGTGCCAAGATTGAGAACTGCTAGTTTTGTAGAAGAAACTATACCCATTGACACGGAAAGATAAATTTGTTCTTGAGCTCTAATTAAATTTGTCCCCGGCAATTTTATGAAAGGGGCACTGAGCTGTGTCATGGGTATTGCTATATTCAGCAATTTCACAGGAGATATAGAAACCTTCCCACTTTGCTGCTTATTATATGCACCCCAATTGAAAGCTGTTGTGATGAAAAATTATAGTCATATAAAAATCATCTCTCTACAAGACAGAGTGACAGAGTCCACTTCTGTAGCTTTTGGGCAATTTGATTCAGTGCAGCATTAAGCCTACAGAATCTTGAAGAAGATTTAATGAAACTGTTGCGACCACCAATAGTTTCAGTTGGTCAGCGGACCACTGTGGACAGTCCCCCAGGAGCTCAGGTCTTTTGGTTGCCTCTTTTTCTTTTCACCTTAATGGAAGCTGGCTTACAGCGGGACATGGAGTGGCTTGTCTTCTCCTTTCCTTCTACTTTTGTCGCTATTATTCCAAGCAGGTTTTTCCTTTGGGGGAAGACACTTAGGCAGAGAATAAAATTAAGAAATAATGTAATGATGATGGTGGCAATTCTTCGCACAGCCTAAGAGCAGTTGGCTGCTAATTGTGGAGTGGTAATAAGAGGGGCCCTGGGCCATAAGGTTTGCATTTGGAACACCTGTAGTTTTCATTTAACACCATGGATCATTAAACAGCTGCTCAGAATGGCCTTATTAAAACAAACACAGTTGCGCTGTTTCGTGCATGTGTTATATCGCAGCAAGCAGATCAGATACAAGCTGAGGGAATCTTGATTTTACAAAAGCCGTAACCATAGCATATTCTAAAGGTGCTATCTCATGAAGACCAACCTATATGGATGCTTCCTTCTGCTGTTGGGAAGGTGAAGTTTCCTTTAAGTGCTTTGGCTGTGGCTCAGAAGTATAGGAAATGAGGTGATGGGAGTCTTTTGGGGAGGGAGGCCCTCATTCAAGCTAGTAGTATGCTCTAAGCCTGGCTTGTCAAGTGTGTTCTTCTCACTGAGAAAAGCAAGTGACACTGTTCTCAGTAATGTGAAGATGGTTTTCTGGGAACAAAGAGACCTTTCTGAGGATTCCTGTCATTGAAATTGTATTTTTTTCCTTCTGTCTCCCACACTTTCACGGTGATGTCCCCTTAAAACTTTTATTATACACTTTTGAGATGACTAATTAAAATTAGATTCAGAGTTGGCACCCAGGGTTAAGATACAGATTTTTTTTCTTATATTAAAATAACCGATTGCTATGCAGTTCCCTGGAGATTCATGTGGCTGAAGCTTTGTCCCTACTACAAAGGGGTATGTACTAGTGTCAGGGGATGAGGTCTTAGGTGGACTACTCTTGGGATGAATCACTGTAGCTCTTCCTGAATCTCATCAATGCTTATGAGAATGGGCTTTTACAATATGAGGTTACCTGTATGCTTAGCATCTTCTGCACACAGCCTGTGTGTTTTCTTCCCACTTTGCTCTAATTTAACTAAAGGAACTCTAGTCAGATGTCATGTCCTTTGGACTTTCCAGCCACTTCTCTTGTGAATTAAATAGCCAAGTCAATCCGTTTTCTTTGTAATTTACATAGCCTCAGGTGTTTTGATATAGTATTGAAAAATGGACTAAGATATTGGTCCTGTCTGTCCTTGGTGAAAATATTTATTAGTTTTTTTGTCAAAGGATGGTGAATGTTTCTGAACATCAATCTCAAAGATATCATTTGAGTAGGTACATGCTGGTATTTTTAAGGTATATTTTGTGAGTATGACAGTAGAGAATGTGTAAGTAGAGAGAGTAAGAGAGCACAACATAAAGCTTTAAGTGTAGATTAATYTTTGATGTGCAAATACATGTCCATGAGTAGTAATTTATGTCTTTACCCTAATTCTACATAGGATTCTCTTTATTTGTGGCCTTACTGACAAGAATTTGTTTTTATCATTGCAATACTAAGTGATATTCAGAGTAGGCTAAGAGATCTTAGTAAAGGCATTTCCTTTGTCAATTGAATTATAGTTATGCCTTAACTTCGCATTACTTCAATGTAATGCTTGGGGCAATTTATAAAGAGATAAGGTTTATATTCTATTCCTGCTTCTGTAGATTTTAGTACAGATTAGGTAGCTACATTTGTTTGGGCCTTTGTGATGTGTGTGTCTGAGTGTGTGTATGTATTTTTGTGTGTTGTGTGTGTGTTTCCGCTCATGCATGCATGGTCACATGTAATGGAGTGAAACACATTATGATGTAGGGAGCAGAGAAAGCTACTGAGGAACCCGAGAAACCAGGGTCCTAAAATTTTCTTGGGGGCAAATTCTTAGTGACTTTAGGCCTTCTCTCTACACCTGACTGTCCAAAGGATCCACCCTTTTCCCAATAGAGCCACCCTGGAGACAAAGCCTTTAACAGAGGAACACATGAGAACCTTACTCATGCTCAAAGCATCACAGGAGACTATGAAGAAAATTGACATGATGGCAATTTTTGAGTGGATGCATTTCACTCTTTATTCTCTCCTATAGGAACCCCTTGTCAGGTGCCACCCACCTCAACCTACTTCCTGGCTTCTCCTATAGGAACCCCTTGTCAGGTGCCACCCACCTCAACATACTTCCTGGCTGTAGTTTATACTTATAAGTTAATCTTTGGCATAATTGTTAAAGCTAGTGGTTCAGTTTGAGTATTCTTCATCCTCAACTCTGCTCTCCTTTTCTCCATTGGTGGGCCAGCCTGTCTTTCCTTTCATACTCTCTTGTACTTACTGGCTGGTTCCTAGGTGCCTTCCATGACATTTTTGTCAGATTGGCTCTAGGAGAAGATGGGAAACTGCTGCAACATGATAGAGAAATGACTGGAAGATCCATTGCCTCAAGGTCTTACTTATCCTTCCACCAATGAGATGAAATACTACTATGAGATGAAATACTACTATGGGACATTGAGGCATCTTGTTGGCTAGGGATGAAGTTGGGGAAAGGGGCAAGATGGGATACTTTAGTCCTTTCCTATTGGATTTTGAGACCAAATCATGGCACGTGGACTTTTTCTATGTACATTTGTTATTAGACTGAGCTTCCAGGCATGAATGACAGAAGGCTATCAATAACCAGATAAATAAATAAATATCAATGACCAGATAAATAAATGAGCAAGCATGTCTAGGGAGATCACTTTTTTATTTGCAAGCTTTATCCTAGGCAAACAAACAAACAAGCAAACAAAACCCAGCATCCCCAAGTAGAAGAATTGTATTGCTAAGAACATTATCCATCCTTTTGGTTTGTGGTTAAATTTTGGTTAAAAGATCAGGCTAAGCATATGGGCAATAGGATACTGCTGGTTTTGCCTGTACTGTTGTGTAAGAATAGACAGAAGAAACTATCTTTTCCCCTTAAGTAGCTTCTCATTAAACGAACTTTTTGATTGGCAAATGGAGCTTTGTAAACAAAGAGTTAATTTCTCCCACTCCATTTTCCTTTCCTTTCCTTTCCTTTCCTTTCCTTTCCTTTCCTTTCCTTTCCTTTCCTTTCCTTTCCTTTCCTTTCCTTCCCTTTCCTTCCCTTTCCTTCCCTTTCCTTCCCTTTCATTTTCGTTGCTTTGCTTTTCAGTTTAAATTTATTTTTAGCACTAGGATTCTCTCCATGCTTCTCTAAATTATAATTACTAATGCATATTAATTGCACATAATAGACTTAACT
The DNA here is from genome assembly GCA_002335545.1 of Apodemus speciosus. Classification (NCBI taxonomy): domain Eukaryota; kingdom Metazoa; phylum Chordata; class Mammalia; order Rodentia; family Muridae; genus Apodemus; species Apodemus speciosus. The sequence continues at coordinate 61,010 of BDUI01007246.1, forward strand.
ATGCCAGTTCCATATGGACATATATAGTGCTTTATAATCTCACTCCATTTCAAGATGTGGCAACAATGAAAAGAAGAGATAGTGCTAGTTTTAATTTATATTTTTGCATGGAGACTGATGACTCAATTTTTTTTCTGGTTTTTGCTGTCTTGAGTCTGGATTCAAGTTAATCTGTGCAGTCAAAAATTTTATTTTAGGATTCTAATCTCTAAGGCTTGATTTAGTTGCAGGGACAGACATTCAAAGACTCAAACCACTGGCATTTTATCCCCCTCACATTCCTCATCATGTCTGTCTGAATGCTTCTAGGCTATTTGAGAGGTATTATACAGCCAACTCTATATTAGAATTCAGAATGTTTCAGGATTTTGTAAGGTAATCCAATGTATGTTTTTATGACATCCTTAGAGAAATACAAGGCAATACTTTATAATCACACATAGTTTTCAGCAGCAAACTATATAAATATTCAATCTATGCAAGATAAACAAATGCTATAAATGTCACAAATGTTCATGTCAGATTTTGATACCAAATAACTTCTAAAAATCTTTCCATTACAGAGCCCTGTGTACTTGTAATTGAGTATAAATGTTTGTGGACTTAACATTTTAACTATTATCTAGACAATTTCCTGAGCATCATGGAAGGAATTTGGCTCAAAGAGAGTTGAGCTTTGCATGCTGATAGTAGTATTCTGAGGAACTGGGGTCCTTTGTCTTTAAAAGTGCTGGATAACAAGGTGATACTGCAGATAGGGATTTGTCCRTTTCTATTCTGTCTGTCTGGCTGTTTACAGCTTTTGCCAAAGGTTTGGCCACGGACTCATGCATTCATTCATGTGGATCTGTCATCCCAGGCTGGAGATGGCCCTCCATTTCATCCTAGCTCTGCCCCCAATTCTCTTTAGCTCAAAGGCCAGATTGTGGCAGCCTGGTCATGTTCTCTAAGCAAACAAATCTCATCCTATCTCTGGTTTAGCTTTTGGGAATCTATTTTAGCACTGACATTTTATGGGGACTTCTGCCCTGCCCTACTTGGTCAAGTTAAGACAAGCTTGACCTGAGAAATGGTTGAGAAGGAAATAAATAAAGGTCAAGGTTAAATACATGCAGCACCCGTGCAGATTGAAGAGATGCCTCAAAAGGCAAGTATAAGAAATTAAGCAAGTAAAGAACAGAACATTGTGAAGCACTGCTTTGTAACTCGATAGCTGCCTGTCTATGCCTCTTCCTGTGCCTATGCTCCCCATCTTTCAACATTCTGCTGGATAATGAATGTTTTCCAGAAGGAAATGTCAGAACTCTTTCTTCTAAACAAACCAAGGAATGAATTTGGGGAAATGATAACTAATGGATGAAAAAAATAACGAAAACCTGTAATTACCTATGATAAACAATATGGTATGCTTTCTTTTCTTTGTTCTGAATCTGCTGCTGCATTGTGTAATGTAGTATTTCAGGCAGGCATTGCTTTTCAATTATATGGCTCATGCTAAAGTTCCTGCTGACAGGGAGAACGAAAGCATATTTTGGTTATTATGTTTTGCTTCCCTTCCTCGTGGAATCCAAATGCCTATATGCTAATGTAAGCCCCGATGACAGGAAGTCCAAGTGGAAATGTTATTAGAAAGCTATGAATATGTAGTTAATGAAATATGTATGATTACAATATTGCAGGACATGTGTAATATTGATGGAAACTCAACTGATCTCAATATTTAATAAAGACTTAATTTAAAATATGGATATGTGAGGGAGTGGGTTGTTTTATTCTTTCTGCAAATGCAGCATATGTTAATTTATTGCTGAGAATTTGTCTGGTGGATTCAATTTCCTCCTGTAATTTCTCATTTTGAACTTTCCTTTTCTTGGAAGCATGCGTCTGTGTGCCAGTCTGAACTCACTACGTCTGAATGTCCTAGAGTGATAGAAACAAGAATCACACGTTTGAAGGCATTTGAGAGCAGATAAACTGGCCACTAATGATCTCTTATAGTCTGTTTTAATTGTCATTTGCAACTATTGGGGAAATGTAGGTCAATAACATAGCTTTAGATACTGATTTTAAGTCTCAATGTTTAGTCTAGGCATTGGTGAAAGTGGTGGTCCAGTAAGTGGACTTAACACAGACTGAAATTGCCTGTGTAGTTATCAGAAAATGTACTTGCAGGTTGGTTGAGCTCAGGTCTTTTTATGAATGCCAAGAAAATGACAGCCCATATAGATCATTAATAACTGAGCAGTAGAGGGTCACAGAAAGACAAATGGAAACTGCAATCCATCAAAAATCCTGTCTCCTTGGATTTATAAGAGTATTTTATTGTCATTTTTATTTCAACTATTCATCCTTTTGATAATTTCTACAACTTAAAACAAAAGAATGTTATTTTGTGTCCTTTTTTTGCTGAATGTTTCCACATGTGTAAGTTTTTTCTCCTTAAGTTCCTTGTGGAGAAACACTTGTATACTTTAGAGCAGAGAAAAGTGAGTCACAGGAAGGTTATATAACTCACCCAAGGTCATGCATAAAGCTAGGAAATGGAAAAACTAAAAGTCTGAATTTGGTCTATCTGTGCAAAAACAATATAAAAAATGATTAGGTTCTTAGGACTGCAATATAAAATGACATCTAGTGGGAGAAATAGAGGAAAGTATTTAGGAATCAATTAAAGTTTATTTTTAAGATTTATTTAGCCTTTTTGGAATATTTCCTGAAGATGGACTCTTAGACCAGAATGGAGAATGTATATGACTTGGCAAGGACTATGTCTATGCTGCTGGAGAACCAATGTGAAATACATATCCTATTAATTACCAGGATGGAAGAGCATGTCCAGCTATGGAACATCATGCTATTGCATTGATAATATTGTGCTGCTTGCCCATATGCTTAGGATGAAGGAGTAGGGCTTCTGGTCAAGCACCCTACTTGCAAATTGAGTGTAGGATAGCAAAATAAGTTTGTGAATAGTTATTATTTGTGTTTGTCTCTTTCTGTGTGTTGTATTGGAATTCCTTGAAAGGTGAGGCTGTGGTGATCTATCTACTGTGAACAGCTCTGGTTAAACTAAGAGTGGGTTATCAGTGTTAAGCATGCATAGAAGGGAATCAAAGTTAAGGGCTTTATCTCTGACACCAGATGTCTTGGCTTGGAATACCAGTTCTATGTAAGGAGTTAAAAACCTAGTTGGCTCCCTTTCAAAATAGAGACAATAGTACTTTCATCCCTCTAGATATTTGAGTGGTATATGTCTCATAGTAACCCCTCAATAAAGATTAGTATTGGCCATTATTCTTAGCAGCTAAAGTGCTTGCCCAAATTGCAATCTATGGTTCTTTAAAAAAGCAGCATTGATCTGATTTTATCAAGTGCTAGTATCCCAGCATTCTGGAGGAAAATGATCCTGAGTTTCTGGCTAGCCATCTTGAGTTTCAGGTTAGCTTGGGATTCATAGGAAGACACTTTCCTTCAAAATATTTTGTAGGAAATTATCTGTCTATTTTGAAAAACCTAGCCAGTAATGTGATCATGTTATCCATTTGGCTTCTATATATTTATTTTATTTTTATTTTTTTGTGTGTGCATATTTGTACATGCATAATGTGTGTGTGTGTGTTTATGCCATGGTATGCATGTGAAGGTCAGGGGAGAACCTGTGGGAGTCRGTTTTCTCCTTGTACCATGTGAGTTCTTGGGAGCAAATTCAGGTCATGAGGCTTGGTTGGGAGCACCTTTACTCACTAAGTGTTTCACTGGCCCTATTTATCATATTTTGATATTCCTTTCCCCTAATTTGTATGTCTGAGCATCCTGATTGTGATACATCAGTTCTGTATTGGAATTTATAATAAATATGTTCACTAAATAGACTCAAGTGGAAACATGTTTTCTAGAAATGCAGTAACATGCACAGAGAAGGAAATTGACTAACTGAAGATTATTTTAATCAGCTCATCTATGTGAATTTGTCACTTTAATTATTAGAGGTTTTTAGTACTAGCTAGTCAGGTAATCGCAACAAAGAAAACAACTGCTTTTGTCATAGATTAAATAATGGTAGTATAGTCACTCTACTGTGAAGGTTATTTTTGTATCAGGTTTCATTGTGCTAGCCCGACTGATTTATGTCTGGAACCAAGTGACCCTGGCTCTGGCCCCTTTCTGCTCACATAGTAACATCTTTCACGAAAAGACCCTGCTGGAGTATTTATGGAAGTCCCCAGGGGTCAATTTATATGAGCTCTGAATTAGTTGGACCACCACCACTACTGCTGCTGCTGTGCCCTAGACTCTTCATGCTGCTGCAGCTGCCTTGCTAGCTTGCTGTGCACCCTGTCCTGTTCACTGTCCGTCCTGTGCATCCTTTTAGTTCTCATGGTGCAATGAGACCTTGTAAGTCATTTGCAATGTTCGAAGAGTACTTCTTTCTTTGTCTTGCATTCCATACCCTCAGAGAACATACTGCAGACATTTTGTTTTTTGAGCTATTACGAAGTTTTGTCAGCACATGGGCTTTTACTCCTATCTCCAAAGCACAAACGTTTCCCAGTCTAAGTAATTGGGCTGAGGTGCCTGAGTGTATTTGAAAGAATAATTTAATCGGACACTGAATTCTGGGTGGTGTGTTTTGCTCTTAAAGACTTCAATATTTTCCCCCATTTTCATCTTGCTTATGTGGTTTCTACTTATTTGTATGATACAGTGTAATTCCTGCCCATGGTCTTCTAGAACTAACGTGAGGTTTCACCCTTGATTTCTTTTGAGATATTCCTCTGATCTTTGTTTTGCTTCAATTTGAATATGCTGTGCTGCGTTGCAGATTATATAGCATTTCTCCTGCTTGGGTTTTTGTTTTGTTTTGTTTTGTTTYTTGGATCTTGGTTTGGTCTCTGTCATTAATTTTGGAAAAGTATCAGGCAGAATTGCCTCAATTATTACATATGTCCACTTATTTAAATCTTTATCTAGATGTTTGCCTTTTAAAAGGATAGTTTCAATGGATACAGAATCAGGTATATCATTTTTTTTTCTCTTAGCATCATAGAAATGCAGTGTCTTTTCTTTCTGGCCTCCATTGTTTCTCATGGAAAAATCTATATCCCTTCATGACATTGTCTTTCTACATGTAATATATCCATTTCTCCAGTTGTTTTCATGATTTGCACTCTGTCTTTAATTTCCAAAAGGTTGATCTCCCCTTCATAGATAACCCATATGTTTTTTTGTTTGCTTTAAGACTGGTCAGAATTGCTCATGTGAGCATTCTTTTAATAGATACTTAAATGTTTTAATCACCAAAGTCCAAACTCAATTTCATCTAATGACTGCCTTCTGTATTTTCTTCTCCTGGGAGGGTCAGGATTGGAGTGAAGTTTTGTTTGTGTCTAGTAATTTTGGACTGTGCTGATAACACTTTTGAATATTTGAACCTTGTTTAAATCTTATGATGCTCCGAGCCTTGCTTAAATTCCAGAAAGCAAGGTGGTATTTTTTTTTAAATCAGGCAATTGGTATGTGTCAATTAAAATCACAAGTTCTAGCCTGCTTTTCGTGAACTGAGCTTTTCATTATACTTTAAATTTCCAAGCATTTGTGATGCATTTTGGAGTTGCTGTAGATACTTGGTGCCCAGTAGCTAGGGTCAAACCTGAGTGGTGGTTTACCAGTTGAATTCTTAGTGGCATTGCAATGCTGACTCAGACAAGATTCACACATGTACAGTTTGGTGGTGGTCTTAACTTTCCTGAGCCCTTTTCTTCAATTTTTCTGTGACTCTATACTGCCTCAAGACTCTTGATCTGGGTCTTCTGGCCTTACACTACCAACTTTGGTGATCTTACTCCTGTCACTGTCAAACTGCAGGAGCCTGTAGAGAGAAGTAATATATCTTAATCTTACCCTCTTGGAGCTTCTATTTAATTGAATGTAAAGCAATGGTTATCTTTAGAATTTTTTGACTATATCATTAATAGTGTGTATATGATTGCCAGTACCATTGCTGTAGCCACAGGGTTGACTAGAGGCTGGGGCACAGTTGGAATAAGCAAGAAGGAAAGGGGACTAGGGATTCTCCTGTGCATTGACTGGTGGAGAGATTCTTTTTTCCCATTAATCAATTTATTTATTCACTTTACATCCCCATCATACCCCTCCTCCCCATACCAGAGTGCCAGAGTGCTCACTTTTAGTATCAGACTGGCTTTATGTCTGGTATGAAAAAAAAATACTAAACTCACTGATGGTTAATGATATGGAAAATTTTTATGTTCTTCCTTGCTACTCCAACTGTTGCTTACTCTTCTGGTCCTCAAATAAATAAATAAATAAATAAATAAATAAATAAATAAATAAATAAATCATTCATGCATTTCCCTAGGTTTCAGGTTTCATTTCAGTGAGAGGAAATGTCTGGCATGTTTTCATTCCAATTTACCTAGCAGTGAACTCAGTCCTCTTCCGAGTGATCTTGGCTTGTCAAAGAGATGAATCATTTTCACTATAATAAAAATGAAAAATATGGTTAATGCTTTCTTACCTAGAACTCTTCAAGTGCATACAAATATTTTTTCCTTGGAATATAGTAGCTTCAGGTTTTTGCTGAATTTAAATTATTTCTTCAACCCTCTTCCCAAGATTGGTGCATGAAAGATGGCGATTAAGTGAATAAAACTATTATATCACATGGAAAAGCTGGAGTGTAGTCAAATACGCTTAATTTCTTGGCTTAAGTGTTTCACAACATGTCCCTGTAAGTAAAATACACACTTCCAATTTGTGTTTTTTTTCTTAACTGGTACATTATGATAGACTTGGCTAGTTAGCTGCTTTGGTCAAGCGGTCATTGATTGACTTTAAGATTTGTCATGTGACTAGAAAAACTGCAAAAGAATAACCTTGTGGTATGATTTTGTGTCAACCTTGCCACCATGTCCTATCAGCATTACATGAAGAGCATGTTTCACGGGCTGTGCCACCAGATGAAGGTTAGAAAACCTGGACTCCTCCCACAATTTGGAGTAAAGCTCCAATTTACACAACTGATGTCTGAACAAAAGATATACTCATTGCTTCTACCGCTGGAGTTTAGAGATAATTTGCTAATGAAGTATTTTTATGGCAACCAATACCTTAATTATGACCTTATAAATGTTTCATTGAGGATATGTTGTATTTCTCCATGTAATTTAAATCAACATAGAAAGTATATTTAAACTTCTGTTTAGGGATACACTTCTTTATTTTCTTCACTGTTTATTCTCTTCTCATTGATAAGATAGCTCTTACCAAGGAACAGGTCTTTTTCAAAACTCCACCTCTGATTTTTCAAGTTCTGCCAGGCCTATTTGGGGCAATGAAACATGGTGGGAGCTTGCTGTGAGAGACATCAAAGTGTCTATTTCTACACACTGTATTTGTTATTTTCCATCCCTTTTATAAATGACACATCAGCATTCCTATAGGTCTTGTCTCACAGCTGGTGCTTATAGGAAACATCAGATCACAGGGTTGTGTGCTGATCTGCTCCTCATGACTCTTGTCTTTAACTATGTGGTGTAGTGAACTTTGGAGTAGGATTTAGACAGACTAGGGCTTGAGTACTACTCTCCTTTAATGTCTGCAGAACTGGAGACAAAATATTTACTGTCTCTGAGCCTTAGACTCCTCACCTATAAAATGGGGTGATACTCTCTGCCTAGCTTCCCTCATAGCAGTGCTGTGAGTGTCTGGAGATGAATGTAGGCTAAAGATATATTACTGTTCTTTTTTGTACTGGATACATTTAGCAAGCTAATAGCAGTCATCACTAGCATTCTGGTGTTCTAGGGAGGTTCTAGAGATGTGCCCCAGGCAGCCCCATCTCCTGACCACATCTAAACTCCAAAGTTTCACTCTCCCTTTGCATACTTCCAGCACCTGGAAAGGTAAACCATAGTCACACTTACCATATGCCCAGGACCCAGAGAGCATTGATTCCTTGACAATGAGAATGCAGGTTAAGGAGTAAACTTTAGAAAGTTATATCAACACTACTGATGCTGCTGTTGGTGCCATATTGGTTCTGACTTTGTTTCTACTAGTTGATTAAATGCAGAGTAAATCTATATTTAGTATTAGAGACTAAAAGTAATATCCAACTAACCAAATGACAACACTTGGCTGCCCTCATATTGTTGGGCAATATTGAGGCAGCTCTTCCCCTTCATTCTTACTGATTTTTTTTTTTTTTTTTTTTTTTTTTTTTTTGTTTTTCGAGACAGGGTGTCTCTGTTTAGCCCTGGCTGTCCTGGAACTCACTCTGTAGACCAGACTGGCCTCGAACTCAGAAATCYGCCTGCCTCTGCCTCCCAAGTGCTGGGATTACAGGCRTGTGCCACCACCTCCCGGCATTCTTACTGATTTTTAAAATTAGTTTTATTTCTGTGTTTGTATGAATGAATGTTATGTATGTGTGCATGCCTGTGGAGGCCAGAAGAGGGCATCAGAGCCCCTAGCCCCTATAGCTGGAATAGCATAAGCCTCCTGACACAGGTGTTTAGAACAGAACTCAGACCTTCAGGAAGAGCAGCACACACTCTTAATCCCTAATCCATCTCTCCAGCTCCCGTTAGTGATAATTTTAAAACTGCAAAATCTGTGGAGCCTAGAAAAGAGTGTGATTATGATTGCATATACCCTTTATTTCACTCGATTAACTGGAAGGACTTTAAAGTGGAAAAGAAGTCTTTTCTTATCAACTATTTACCACTTGTCAGGTTCTTTATATCCTTTGTATTGTATGCTATGATTTGTCTTGAAATTAGTCCTTTCATTTCCATTTAACTTTTCTGGAAACCTAGGCATAGTTACTAATAAATAGAATTAGAGTTACATTTGCATCTAGCTGAATCTAAAATTCTGCCTTCTATGACATTACCTTATGTTTACCTTCAGTGTTGTCATATGAGGAGTATGGTTATATGTGTATCCCAAAGTCATTTTGGTAAACAATGATAAGAACTGAAATATGGCCTCAGGCTTTTTTTTTTAATTTGAATTATGGCCTTATCGTTTCTCAGTTGGGTGACTCTGAAAATTTTGCTTAGTTTGTCTGTATTTCAATTCCCATATGACAATAAGAGTGTTTCTCATCTAGGATTGTGGGGGAAGTACATTAATTATTTTTCCATTGTATTGATAAAAACACCACAACCAAGGCAACCTACAAATGAGTTTGTCCTGTATTATCGATTCTAGAGAGTTAAGAGTCCATCAAGATCTAGAACACAGTGGAAAACAGCGGACATGGCAGTTGCAGTAGGAAGCTGAGGGTTTACCTTTCAACTTTGAATACAAAGCAGAAAGAGTGAACAGGAAATGTGGTGAAACTATAAACACGCAAAGCCCACCTCCAGTGACGTACTTCCTCTAGAACGGCTCCACCTCCCAAAGGTTCCACAACCTCCCCCAAACAGTGCAAACGACTGTGGACCAAGTGTTCACAGATCTTCTTCGCCTATGGAGGGCATTTTCATTTGAACTACTATAGGGAATTAGCTGAAATTACTCATAAAAATGGTTTATATAGTACCTATCACATAGTAAGCACGCTATAAACATTGGTTAAATGTATTTCAAGGTAAAAGATTCATAGGGTCTAAAATATCTTCTTTTTAGTTTTACATACCATCAATGGATATTAGAAACTCAGTTATAGGATATTAAAACTGAGGGTAGCATCTTAAGAGATTTTAAAAAATGAAACTTTTTTTGGCATATAGTAAAACTAGGGCTCATTGATAGGGTACAGCTGTAGTCAGTGACCTTTATTCATTTGAAAACTGGCAGTGATCTCTAACTTTCTACTTACAGTGGCTGGGATTTAGGAGGAGAAAATGGGATTTTAGGGGATTTTGATTAGGAAACACATGTTTCCTCCACTATGCCCCCCTTTCCCACATACCCTGCACACTCATGCTTCTCCCAAAAATGCTTGAAATGAAAGAAATTGCTTCCATCTGTAGATATCTCTTCACTCTTCTTACATCCATACTGTTAAAAGTTCCTTTTCTATGTTCCATTGCCATTGGGACCTATTCTCTGTCAAACTTACTTGATGGAGTAAAGTATAGGTGAAAGTGTTAATGATTTAATGTACTGCCTTTCCCACATACATTATCTGCATATTAACAGAAGCTTTTCCTCCAAGGGATATATACAGAAATATCTCATGCATGAAATTATAAGCTTATGGGAGAGAAAAGTCTAAGAAGGCATCTCTTAAGCACCTGGGTAGTCACTTGGAAAATAACCATCCTTTGTTGTTCCTTCAAAGAAAAAATCATGAGGGTCTGGAGGAATGGCTTGGTGGTTAAGGGCAAGTGGTGCTGCTCTCTAGCAAGGTCTGGCTTTGGTTCCCAGCACCCATGCTAGATTCCTGTAATCTCAGCTCCAGCAGATCTGGCACCTTCTGACACCTACAAGTACCTGCATACACAGGCACAGAAATACATACACAATTGAAACTAAAGTAAATCTTAAGACTGTGCTGCTTCTTGCAAATCACAAGGTGTGTCTTTGATTTGGTACTCTTTGGCAGCAGAAGGGCAGAAGTAGAATTAGCCTCAGCTCCTTGTGTTGTGACCTGGCGTACTGGAGTTCTAAGGTTGGAGAGTGTAGTGAGACTCACTGTGGAATTTAAGGAGTTGGGGATTGAATGGTATAATAGTATCAATAAAACTAGTAAGAAGATTTCTCTTGGAATCAAAGCCATGGGCATCTCCTATCATTTCTTTGAAGGTGATAAAATAACTGGTGTTTATTTTCATGCCTCTCTATCCTCAACATCTATGTTGGTAGAGACACCAGCCTACCGACTACTCATGAAAGTTGGGCTGGCTGTGGCGATTGATATGGGAGCTACTATTTCTCAACTAGTATGTGTAGGAAGGCACTAATATAAGAAATGTCTCCATGTTACCACTCCTGATGTAATGCCTTGTAGTATTAATTTTAACAAATGAAAGAAAAATGTTTTCAGGCATGGCCTACTTTATCACCCACAGTGCTGACTTGTCTAAGGCTACAGAGTAAGTTCGTGGCTTATGGAAGGCTAAAACCCAGGGTTCCTGACACTGTGTTCAATGTTCTTTCCAGTGTAGTCACTTTTACATGGATTATGGCTACATAGGTAGGAAGCATGAGTCTTAAGATTCTTTGCCAGTGTCTCTATATATGGATGTGTAGGTGTATGTGTGTGYATATGTACATGTTTGTATGTAGTAGATGCTATACATAAAATGTTTTAGATAATACTACTTTTATTGCTAATATTTTACACATACAGACTCAACACATGAGAGCTTTGAGACTTTGTAGCCTATTCCTTATGGTATGTGAATGAAAGACTTTCAGAATTTCCCCACAACTTTAATCTTCACAAAAATCTTCCTGGAATAACAGCTTTCTCCACCTCATATTGCTCTTCTTCCTATACTTCCTCTTCCTCCTTGTTATTATTCTCAATCTATCAGGTGAAATAATAGGATCAGGGCTATTGAATGGTTGAGCACTGACTCACAGTAAGTTGTGAGTCAGTGATTGAGCTGAGTAGGCCCAGGTTGGTATTTATCCTCCTACACCAAAGACACATTCCCACGATCTGTACAGGAGATATCAGAGCAGGCTCTGGCCCTTTACACAGAGTAATAGCAGGTTCAGGGATGGAAGGGTGTTGTTTTGTATAAGCAACAGATTCCCTAGCATAGGAGCTGAGGCGCAGTGGTGTGGAAGAGGCTGCTCATCACCCTATTCCCTTAGGGCCAGCCACACTTACAAAAAGAGTGGCTTATGTTATCTCAGTTCCATCTAATTGGAACGAAACTGACAAAAAAATAATGAATTCTGCTCATATTGAGAGGCAAGCTCCACGATGAGATCATAACACAGCAACATGTTTGAGAAGCAGAAAGTAGAGAAAGGAAATAGAGAGCACTAGAGAGGGAGGGACAGAGACATGAAAGCCCTTCACAGGCGAGATCTCAACATAGAATGTAGAGAGGTAAAAAGCAAGCAGCTGTGTGAGAACAAAAGAATATTCTTCAGCTTCTCATTCTGCTTGCTGCCCAGACTCTTCAATTGCAGTTCCTGCTAAATAATAATGTGGGCTCTCTCTGCTCCCAGCTCAAAGAGAATGAGAAAACAGCAAAACACTCAAAGTTACAGTATAGCCACAGATAAAAGTTGATGACACAGATTTCCCCCTGCCCATCCTCACTTTGGCAACCACTGCCAGAGATACACAATGACAGTGAATTTATTGAACAAAGAAGGAAAAGACTTGAGCCAAGATGGTGAAAGGAACCTTTCTTTACTTTCCCTAATGGGGTGTTTTGATGATTGCAAATGTTGGCAGTGTTCAATTTTGCAGCAGCACCTTGGGGAGGAAGGAGAGGTTCCTTACTCTGCTAGCTAAAGTCACAACAGGCCAGAGCCATCATAGCTACAAAAGGTGCACAGCAGATGACAGGATGATAAACATTAATTTCTGGAATCTTATATGGATTAGGACAGTTAAAGAAATTCATCCCCGAGTGTTCTGTTCATTAACATGAAGACAAGAAATCGAAAAATGAGATTTCAGGTTTTAGAGAGGAACTAATACTAATTATGAGCCCTGCACTGACAAGCTGGTTGTCAATTTTAGATAGTGAGTCTTGAAATTTTCATTAAAATATGGTTCATAGTCACAGAAATATTATATTAAAATATAGCTCAAAGTCAACAGACAGTGGGTTTACTGAGAAGCGGTGTAACACAAGTTTCACATGCATATTTGCCATGAGTAATTAAATGATGGTCCTGGGGAACAGAGAGCTGTGCTACTTAGTGTTTGCCAACTTGATACAAACTAGAAACACCTAGGAAGAAAGAACCTCAGCTGAGGAATTGCATTGTCATTTTTATGGAGTATATTCTTGATTGATGATTGATGTGGGAATACTCAGTCCATTATGGGAGGTGCCACCCTGGGCAAGTGGTCCTGACTTGTATAAGAAAGCAAACCAAGCAAGCTATGAAGAGTAGGCAAATCAGTAGGGATGCCTCCATAGTCTCTGCTTCATATCCTGTTTCCAGTTTCCTGGTCTACATTTCTGTCCCAGCTTCTTTCAATGATGGACTGTAATCAAAAACCCAAAATAAGCCCTCTCCTTTTCTGAGTTAGTTTTGGTCAGTGTTTTAGCATAGAACAAAGAAGCAAACTAGAATAGTAGCCCAGGCTATGTAGATGTCTCTCTTTCTGTCATTTGGCAAGATTTTTATGATATATTTGTGGAATGTATAAAGACCTATGGCCTCACATGTCAGTAGTTTCTTGAAATAACTTACTAATAAAATGCATGATACAGATCTTGACAGATTATTTCCTCCATCTTGTACTCCTATTTTAATTAATAACGTGGTTTAAATTACACACACACACACACACACACACACACACACACACACACACACACACATTAGTCGTATGGTGATAGTAACAAGATGGGGACCAGAATTAGAATTGCATAGGTTTTTGCAAGTTTAGTAAATATGCTGAATCTTAAGGCAAAATTTAATAGGCATAGGAATAAAATAATATTGATTTTTTTTGTTTTTTTGAGACAGGGTTTCTTTGTGTAGCCCTGGCTGTCCTGGAACTCACTCTGTAGACCAGGCTGGCCTCRAACTCAGAAATCCACCTGCCTCTGCCTCCCAARTGCTGGGATTAAAGGCGTGCGCCACCAACGCCCGGCTAATAATATTGATTTCTAAAATACAAAGTATGGCCCATCAGTATACATGGAGAATGGTTTAGTGGTACTAGAGTATAATGAACTCAAATATAAGTAGGCTGTGAGATGTGGCTATGTATTTGAAGGCACATTAATATAGTATTTTATACAACTGACTATCCAGGATTCAACACTAATCAAATGCACATTCTCTGCAGGCAAGGCCTAGGAATCAGTATTTTTAGAACTCCTCAGTTGAGCTTAGTGGGAGACCAAGACTGAAAATTCCTGGGACAATGGAGTGTGTAGGAATTGATGATCTCATTGTAATGCATATTGGGCATAGTATCATCCAAATATTTCTTTTAATCTTGAGCAACAGCTTTTATAAACAACAGCTCCTACAAACTACAGCAGTTACCCAAATGGTAAGGAGACTCAAAATCATGTAAACTATGTCATATGAGGAATGCTAAGAAATGGAGTCTCAGAAAAGATGGAAATGAATGAGCTATAGGGATTCTCCTTGTCTTTTCTGTCCCCAGAAATTAGAATTAGAACTATGAAGTCAAAGAAACATGCATGCAAATTTTGACTCACTTTAAGGAACAAGATTGTATTGGGTGCAATGATAAAATGAGCTGCTGAGGAATAAACAAGAACCCCAAATTTGAGGACTATCAGACATTTGGCCTGATTGGCCAGTTTGCCTTAGTTAACATAGCTTAGTTAACAGTTTGAAAACAGGACCTTGTGCATGCTAGAGAAACTCTCTAGCACTGAGCTATCCACCAACCTATGGTTAACCAATTGTTTTGTAAGGAAAAGGTAGAATGTTACATTACCCAAGATTCTTTTTTTATTGTATCTACCTTTTTTAAATTTTATTCAATTTATTCTTTATTTACATTTCAGATAATTTCCTCTTTCCTGGCTCCCTGCTCCCCAAAAGTCCCATATGTCTTTTTCCCTCCCCCTGTTCCCCCATCCACCCTTTCCCACTTCCTGTTCTGGTATTCCCCTACGCTGATGCATTGAGCCTTTCCAAAACCAGGGATCACTCCTTCCTTCTTGTCGGACATCATATGGTATGTGGATTGTGTCTTGGGTATTCCAAGAATCTAAGCTAATATTCACTTATCAGTGAGTGCATACCATGGGTATTCTTTTGAGACTGGGTTACCTCACTTAGTATGATGTTCTCCAGCTCCATCCATTTGTCTAAGAATTT
>BDUI01007247.1:55334-68873 GCA_002335545.1 Apodemus speciosus
ACAGCAGTTGTGAGGAGGGTCCATGTAAGACACAGCCAGGAAGGCTTGAAATGGAGTGTTTAGAGAAGATAAGACACAATGTCCATTCATGCAGAATGTCCAATTTGTATCTAAACAAGGTTCCAGGAAAATCTAATTTATGAGAATAGCCATTGATAATATATAGTACATTTCATTCCACTGAGGACTGTTATCCAGTATGGGGATATCCACTATGGATAAAATATAGTAATGTGTAATTAGATTAGGGTTTCTTAGGAATAGCATGATTATTAGACTAGAGAGATATAGGGAGTTCTGAACAAGACAAATGTATCTGTGCTGAACTCACATTAAAATTACAGCAACCTTAACTAAAAATTCAAACACTCGTGAGGGAGGAAAGACTGTTTACTTATTGATGGAAAACAACTAGTTAAACATTACACTTCTTTATTAAGAAATGTAGGAAGATAGCTGAGTGTTTTCTCTGAACTGGAGAATGGGACAATTAAAATCCTAAATATAATAAAATAGTCCTCAAATAGGATGACCCAAGGTAAGGATAACAGTCCAAGATCTCAAGACAGAAGCCTGTGGTCAGCCAAGGTCTGTCCCATTGAACAGTTCAGTCTCAACAACGTCCAGTCTGATCTGATTATTTCCCTCTATGAACCTGTGTCTAGAAATAGTCTTTAAGATGTAATGTGCTGATCTCCTGCCTTGCTCTCAGCTGCTACTCATCAGTTTGGCATCCAGATTTCCTGTAAAGTCCTGTGTGAAAAGAGAAGTCATGTTATCAGGGCAGGGAACATGGCAGCCTGAAGCAGGCACTGAAGCAGCAACTGAGAGCCGCATCCTGATCGTCCGCCACAGAGAAGGATAACCTGGGTCTGCTGTGGGCTTTCGAAACCTAAAGCCTATCCCCCAGTGACACACTTCCTCTAAGAAGGCCACACCTCCTAATCCTTCCAAATAGTGCCACTTAACCAAGCATTCAAATATATACACCTATGGGGGCTGTGTTTATTCAAATCAACACAAAACTACAAAGTTAGGAGTCCTGAGTGCATTTAAATAAGACATAAATACATTAGCTTCCCAATGATGCCAGGTTTCAGAAGTCAAAATCCTTTAAGTATTATTTAAATGATATTTGTAAATGTTGTATAATCATGGATATAAGGGACTAGAGATATCATGACTTATGATAATTATAATAAAGATACATTATTGMTATCTGAAGTTCTGCTTTCCAAAATGTTATAGGTTGGGTAACCTGAAAAAAACCCTTTAAAATATGAAATTCTTTAAAATGCAGCAAAAAATAAGTTTTTGCATATGTAACTGAATAACCCCATTAAAGGGGAGCTGAGCAGTGTCTTAGTTGGGGTTTCCATTGCTGTGAAGAGACACCATGAACAAGTCAACTCTTACAAAGGAGAACATTTAATTGGGGCTGGCTTTCAGTTTCAAAGGTTTAGTCTGTTATCATCATGGTGGGAAGTATGGCAGCATYCAGGTAGACATGGTGCTRGAGAAGGAGCTGAGATTTCTACATCTGGATCCAAAGGCAGAAGGAAGAGAATGTTACAGTGGGCCTACCTTGATCATATATATGAAACCTCAAAGTCCTCCCTCACAATGACACACTTTCTCCAACAAGGCCACGCCTATTCCAATAAGGCAATAGCTCCTAAAAGTGTCACTCCCCAACAGCCTATGGGAGCCAGTTTTTCAAATATATTTTTAAACATTTTACTGATTCTTTGTGAGTTTCACATCATGCACCCCAGTTCCACTCAGCTCTCCATCCCATCATATCCACCTTCACCCTTGCCAACCTCCCCGAAAATAAAAATCATGAAAACAAGGCATAGAGGATGTCRCATCATGGCAGCTGTAGTATGTCACAGYGTATCCCACAATCTATCCCTCTGTCCACACATCTTCGCTTGCGAAGGCTCATGGCAATGAGTCATTGGTCTGGTTGGAGGTCTCTGGCTTCTGTGACAGCATCAATATTAAATCCTCACCAGGACTCCTCCAGGTTATCCTATTACCTGGAGATGCTGCAGCTTTGGATCAGCTGGACTGGCTCTTTCATGTTTCCCAACCACTTAGAGATAATATAAATTTGGGGGGGGGGGCAACTCAGAGCCACTTTCTGGCAGTTGAGTGGTATGGGCCAGCTCTCTAGGGGGGCAATTTTTATTCCAATTACCATAAGCAGAAAATAAGTAGTGAGGTTTCTGCATTTCTACCTGTCAATAGAAAGTTCTAGAATATGGATGTTTAATATGTTTGAGCCCAGCTGTTAAATAAAAGCTAAGCACACCATTCTATAACAGGCAAAGCTTCAGATCAGTATATGGTAGGGAACTGATAAGGACCTTAAAGTGCTTCAACTTCTAAGTTTTAAGTATCAGAGAGAAGGACACTTTGTTTTAGTGTCAATACTGAAAAAAGGCTAATATAATTTTAACCATTCCTTTATCACAGCTTTTATTACACTAATATCCATGGCATCTCAAAGTGAGACAGTAACATAACAGCCCAGGACAGATGGAACTCTGTTGTATATGTTAGAATCCAATCCTTCTGAAGTAACAGTTTCCCAATGAAGCCCATTGGATGATTCACCAGATTTTAATCTAATGAAATAACACTTGAAACTCAAAGTGTTCTTCATTTCCCAACATGCTAAGATGAAGTTAGGCTAATGAACGTTCTTCAAGTCCCTTTGAACTAGGCTGTCTCTTCCATGTGGTTGTGTCTCCAATAGGAAACATTTGCAAACTAGTATCACAGTCATCTCAAGCACGGGCAAATCCTAGCAGAATTTTTCTGGGCGCTTTTTTTGTTCCTTTAAATCCACAGACTAAGTGATGTTTGATGCCTTAGAATTAACATGATGGAAACATGAAAAAGATTTAGCCTCTTAATTGCAAACAAACTAAGCAGCTCATGCCTGCAGCAACCAAAATCTCATCCTACCCAGAAGATGATCAAGGCTCAAACTAATGAATGAGGTGCAAGTAATGGCCGATTTTACTTGGATGTGTTCTAAAAGCCATCTGGTCCTCAGTCCTGCAGAAAATGAAAAGTTATATTTCGGAGTTGGGATTGAGCGCCAGGCCGTGCAGCCTCCATCTATTATTTATCAATATGTTCCCAGCTGTGGGAGCCAATCTGGTTAACGGCTTCCGAGATGTCGGTGGCAGAGTTTCTTTTGCTTCAATGTAACTCGTTTTATCAGCAGAAAACATTTGTGCTTTCTGAAGCAACAGCGGAAATAGAAAAGGGGCAGAACATAAAGTATCACGAAATGCTTATAGCTGAACAAGCGAATCACTCTCTTGCTTAGTTTTATTTTTACCATTTTTTTTCTTTCAAGCCACAGCTCAGCACTCCAGGAGAGTGAAATCAAGCCTCTTCCAGGTAGGACATCCTCTAAGGGCTCATTAAGTGGTAGGATGGAGTCACGTGTAACAACCAAGGAAGGAGTGTGGAAGACGCCAAGAGCAAACCATCTCCTCCCACACTAATATCATGTCCGAAAGTCAAGCCGAGAGACACTGATTTAAACTCAAATGAAATGAGTCAATTGCAGGGTACACTGTTGACTTTTAAAGTAAAACCCCTCCTTTTTCCTGACACTGTTTGAAACCAGCCATTCAAAGCTAAGAATATCATTCCATAGTTTCTCTCTGAAGACTGCCAACATTTTTGAAGATCTAATTTAAGCTGGGTTGCTCCATCTCTGTGATGTGTGATTAGTCATCATTCACATCAATTGGTTGAAACCATAAAGAGAACATCCCTCCTTGCACTTTTTATTAAATGCCTGATTCCTCAACTAAGTTTTTAATGATCTGATAGGGTAAATAGATAGCATCTGTTTATTTATCCTCCTGTATTTAAGATTGATTTAGAGCATGCAGTAAGTATTTGGTTACCACTTAGTAAATGGATCAACTAAATGGTAATAATGTTAAAAAGTAAGTTGATTATAATTATGTGATTTCCATTGCACCTGAAAAGAAAATTGGATAAAGGATAAAGACATTTTTTTGGTATGTGGTGTGTGTGTGTGTGTGTGTGTGTGTGTGTGTGTGTGTGTGTAGGCCAGAGGTTGATGTCAGGAATCTTTCTCCATTTCTCTCCAACTTAGATTTTGAGACAAAAATCTCTCACTAGCCCTGGAGTTCACTGACAAGACTGAGCAGCCACTGAGCCCAGAGATTGTCAYGTCTCCACCCACCCAGTGCAAGATTCCAGGCATGTTCCACCACACTGGCTTTCTGCATGGGTTCTGGGGGTTGAACTTATATCCTCACAGTTGCAAAGCAAGCACTCTTCAAACTAAAACATCGCCCCAAACCCTGTTTTAGCTTTTAAAGCATACAGTATGAATTATTTTACAATAAAGAAATAGCAGCAAAGAGAGGTTAACGGGTTTCGTTGYTTGTTTCTGAATTTAGCTGTCAGAGCTGATGTACAGGCAGATACTTTTGTATCCATGATGACCTGCAGCCATTCTCGTTTGCTTATAAATGGCAAGGCAATTGATATTGAGGATGGAAAGATGGCTCAACAATTAGGATCATGTACTGCTCTTACAGAAGGCCTGAGTTAGGTTCTCAGCACTCATGTCAGAAACCTCAGATACTACATCATTTCCTGGCCTCTTTGCACATACATGGCATATATACATATAGGTACACACATGCACACAAACACATATAGGTACACACATGGACACAAGCAAAGAAATAAGTACAAATAAAAATTGTAAAAGGTCTGATGTTATCCTGAATAATTATAGGATATTTAAAAAAACAAAATGCTAAAAACATGTTCTTCCCAATATTCTTTATTGTCTCCCACTATTTTAATTTAGGAATCTTTAATATAACATAGGATAGCTTTCTTATTAGCTTTGTGATATTCCTTAAGGCATTTACTAACTCTGACCTAACACACACACACACACACACACACACACACACAGATGATTCTTTTTAATATTGTAATAGATAAATTTAAAAAAAAATATCTTTGTAACTCTGGTACAGGTGTGGTGGCTCACACGTATAATTCCAGTACTTGAGAAATTAAGGAAGGAAGATTGAGAGTTCAAGGCTACTCTGGGATACATGAGGAAATCTTATCTCAGGAAGAAAAGAAGAAAAGAAAGAGAAAGAAAGAAAGAAAGAAAGAAAGAAAGAAAGAAAGAAAGAAAGAAAGAGGGGGGAGGAGGGGAGGGGGAGAGAGAAAGAGGGAAGGAGGGAGAGAAAGAGGGAGATGAGGGAGAGAGGAAGAAAGGAAGGAAGAAACAAAGAAACAAAGAAATAAAGAAAGAAACAAAGAAACAAAGGAAAAAGAAAGTAACAAATAAACCAAGAAATGAAACAAAGAAAGAAGGCAGACAGCAGGCAGGAAGGGAGGGAGGGAGAGAGGGAGGGAAGGAAGGACCRATGTGGGTAAGGACAGACTAGAGATGTTTAGGACAGCCTTTCTTAAAGAAGTAGCACTGAGTTAATATGTAAAGCCTGAGCAAGAGTGAGCTATGAGTGACATTTGCTATGTGATTCTGAGGAGAACTGTTTAAGAGTGAACAGTTTGATGCTTGTTTTGCAGCACTGGAATACAATATCCATAAGGAAAGAGAGTGTTTGTTGTAGAGACTGTGCCTTCCAGGGAGATGTCTATACATTTGCCACAAAAGAATGTCTGTTTCATTTGTCATTGTTTGTTCTAGCCTAAGGGTCAGCACAGGAGACAGGCACCAGCCTATGTGTGACCCACAGGCAAGTTCCAGGCTAGGCTCAACCCTAGCATCAACTAAAGTGCCAGGTACATAGTAGCTACCTGGTAAATAGTAGCTAAGCAAAGGTGAATGGATGTCTCTAGAAAATACGTTTATACCCGAACATTAGTAAATTGTTCTTCTTTTCTTGCTTCATATTAATAACATCAGAAAACATTCAGAACATCATTTATTGTATTGTATAATTTCTTTCATGTTATGGTTTAGATGGAAAAAAAACTGTCTCATTAGGCTTTTTCTTTATAAATAAACAGCCCATAATAAAATTTTAAGTGAATTTACTAAAGTGAACCTAAGAATGTTCCTTAAGAACTATGCTTTTAAAAAAAACTATAATTTTAATTTCTCCACAAAGATTAAAGCATGCCAAGACATGAAAAAATACCATATACATGGTTTTAATCTCTGTCATGGAACCCAGAGTTCTAATAATTGCTTCACCAAAAGTTCAACTGTGAGTTAAAGTATGCAAACAATTTGTAGAACCCACTCATAGGAAGTTAAATGGGTATCCCTGCCTTTATTGCTGTGTGGGGAAGGCAGAATCCAGGGGGTACTTGGACTCCGTTTGAAATCCTTGGTTAGACAAATATCATTTCCACTCAAGTTCCTGCCAGTAGATCTTAGTCAGAGGCTGTCATCATCTGTAGAGACAGCACAGAATTGTCCCCAGAAGACCAATTATGAGTTGAGTATAGTACAATGTTTAAAGAAAACGTGAGAACTAACTTGAGATATGTATACATATATATATACACATACAAACATATATACACATGCATACTGTGTATCTCCAGACCCCTCCAGTTCTCACGCCCAGGACTAAATCTCCCCAGCAGAACACATTTATTCACCTTGCATTGGAAATACCCTAACTCTCATCTGTACTTATGATACATAATCTAGGAGCTCTAAGTATTGAGTTCTCTCTGAACAGTCTACTTTCTAGTAGATGAGAACCAACCAGCAAAGGTAGAAGCTACCAATTGGCCAAAGAAGGGAACTGGTCCCATGGTGGGCATGAAGTATTATGGGCTTGCAGAGAGAAGCATGTGGAGGGAAGACTGGAGGATGATTACATTCCACAGCAGGAGGGAAGCGTCCAGAGAATCTAGAGAAAGGAGAGCAGAGCTTGCCACTACTAATTGAACTGTGACCATCCTTTCTAAAATTTCTATTTACTTGTTAAATATCAGTTAGTAAACAATGTGATACAACATATTTGGCTGGCCATTTTAAAGACTTTATTTGAGATGCATACCTAGCTTACTGAAGGACAAAATGCCAATGAGGACTGAAATCATTATAGTCATGTCCAGCCAAACCCATAGCAGCCAAATCCATAGCTTGATCTACTTAGTCCAGTTGTCTGTCTTTCCCTGTGTACAAGGCCACACTGGTGGAGTGTTGTCCTACTTTGGGTTTTACTGCTGTGAAGAGACACCGTGACCAAGACAAGTCTTAAAGGAAAACATTTAATCGAGGCTGGCTTACACTTTTAGAGGTTTAATGTGGGTCCCAAGTCAAATGAAGGACACCAGAGTGCTGTCCACTCCCTGGACATCTCTCAGAGAGCACGGGGAGAAGTAGGGTTGCTTCCTAACCAAACCAGGCTTGGGCCTACTTAGTTCCATAGAGACAAAGGCCACCGTGATAAAGCCAGTTAGCCTCCTGCTTCCGAGCCAGTTAGGCTCCTGCTTCCGAGCCAGTGAACTGGTTTTTTTTTGTTTTTATCAGAAATCATGTGACCCACGAAGTCTGTTAATCCAGCTTGGAAATCCCCTGCCCCATGCCCTCTCTTGTCCTCTTTAGTCCCCTCCCTGCTGACTCAAGCTATATAATCTAGCCCCATGTATTTCAATAAAAGGATTGCCCTCTGACATAGTATCCCATGCTGTTTATACCCGAGGCCCTGCTCCCCAGAACTTCTGCCTCCTGGGAGTGCCATTGCTCAACGGCAGTCCAGGTGCAGGGGACTTGCAGTTTAGTCCATTATCATCATGGCAGCAGGCAGACATGGTGCTGGAGAAAGAGCTGAGAGTTCAACTCTTGATCCTAAGGCAACAGATGGAGACTGGATGTGTTTCACACTGGGGTAGCTTGATCATTTAAGACCTCAAAGCTCTGCTTTCCTCCAACAAGGCCACACCTCATCCAAAAAGAACAAGACCACACCTCCTAATAGTGCCACTCCCTATGGACCAACCATTCCGACACATGAGTCTGTGGGCGCCATACCTATTCTAATGAGCACAAGTGTGAACAGCAGGACTTTAATAAAGATTTCAACTGAGAAGAAACAAAAGTGAAAGCCAGAAATGTTGCTTATTCAGGCAGGAACTGGTAACGTTCATTGCTTTGACAGATGTGTCTCTGGCTAGCTCATTGCAACATGACCAGTTCCATGATGCTAGTACCTGTTGTCATCTCCCTTGACCCCTGGCTTGCCTTTTCCAGAAAACCCATTTTTACTTGGTATTGTAGTTTTATTTCTGTTACTGGGATAAAATATCCCAACCAAAAGCAGCATAAGGAAGGAAAAGGTTTATTTAGCTTACATTTCCAAGTAATAGTCTATCGTTTAAGGGAAGGACATCAAGTCAGGAACTCAAGTATACAGTTAAACCACATTCACAGTCAAGAGCAGGGAAAAACAAACACCTGCATCTAGCTTTCTCCTGTMCTATATAATTCTAGACTTCCTGCCTAGGAAATAGTACCACCCACAGTGGGCTTGATCTTCCTGTGACAGGGACATGCCCACAGACAAACCTAATTAATGAAAAATTATTGTTTCCCCAGCTGATGTTAAGTTGTGGTAAGTTGACCTTTAGTTCTAATCTAGTCTGTTTTAGCTTGGTGAATGTCTTTGAGAAATACTGAGAAATGACTTTTCACCCACTAATGTCTGTAATATCAAAGTAGAAGATATTCCTAAACCCTTTGGCTTTATTTTATCTCTGTTTTTTCCCTAAGGAATTCAAGCAACACCTCCCACAATACAAAGATGTACAAATTCACATTCTGGCACAATGTTTTTTTGTTTGGTTTGGTAGGTATATGTGGCCTTTCGAGGCATAAGTGATAATTATTTTATCAAAGCAAGGCTCACTCTATATTTAACCTGGCAGTTTTCTCACATCTTTTCTGAAAGCTTGGTTTGCAGATCCTGCTGGGTTAGTACGCAGGCTCCAGGTCCTGCTGGGATAGTGCAGAGGCTCCAGGTACAGATTTGATTCTTACATTGGTTGTAAAGGTACTAAAGCTGCCAATATAAAGAAGTCCCATGATGCACTGATTTATAACATAGCAACCATGGAACTTATTTTGACTATGAAAGAAAATGTCAACTGTAGATGCTCCAAAACAATAGGCATAAGGCAGGGCTTCATGAGGATAATCAGAACCACATTCCATCTACTTGAAAATGCAAAATGTCCTCATTGCAGGGGAACAGTGTGGAGGTAAATGGTCTGAGTTGGAAGCATGGCTCTTGTCTCTGTGTGCCAGTCTTRCCTCCCTTTCCTCCACCTCTTAGGATGTATTCTTTATGTCTCACAGGACATCCATACTCAAGAGAAAGAGGGGCGGGGGAGACAGAAATATAAATTCATGCTTGTACAGTGTTTACAGCCATGATGTTATAGCATCCTCTTTCTTTCTTTTTTTTTTTTTTTTGATTTCTTATGATTTAATTCAAACTTTTTTTAAAAATTTTCTGTATTCTTTGTTTACATTCCAAATGATTTTCCCATTCCCGGTTCCCCCTCCCCATAAATCCCATAAGCCCTCTTCCTTCCTCCCGTTCCCCAATCAACCCCCTCCCCACTTCTCTGTCCTGGTACTCCCCTACAATGCTGCATCAAGCCTTTCCAGGACCAGGGCCCTCTCCTTCCTTCTTGGGAATGATTTGATATGTAAGTTGTATCTTGGAAAACGTACCATCAAACTTCCTGTCACTGTGGTAAGTAATTACAGAGACATCTTAAAGAAGAAAAGGTTGATTTGGGCTCAGATGTTTGGAATTTGAGCCCATGGTTAATGGTCCCATTGCTTTTCAGCCCAGAGTAAGGCAATATAGATAGATCATGGAAGAACTCGATGGTGTAGGAAATCGGTCAATCAGGAGTTTAAAACAAGTAAGAATCCCACACCGTGATACAACATTCACAAACATGTTTCCAGTGGCCATCTTCCCCCACCTCATCCCAGCTATGGGGGTTTGAATGAAAATCGCTCCTATAGGCTCATAGGGAGTGGCACTATTAGGAGGTGTGGCCTTGTTGGAGTGGGAATGGCCTTGGAGAAAGGTTGTCACTGGAGGTGGGCTTTGAGGTTTCAGATGCTGAAGCCAGACCTAATGTCTCTCTCTTCCTGCTGCCTGCTGAGATGTAGAACTTTCAGCTACCTCTCCATACCATGCCTGACTTCATGACGCCATGCTTCTGCCGTGACGATAATGGACTGAACCTCTGAACCTGTAAGCCAGCCCCAATTAAATGCTTTCTTTTATAAGAGTTGCCTTGGTCATGGTGTCACTTCACAGCAATAAAACCCCAGCTAAGACCCCACTTTTTCACAGTTCTGCCACCTCCCAGTGATCTATTCATTTCTTGACCATATCACTAGGTTGACCATCATGATTAAACTTTCTCTGTAACTCCCTCCGCCACCCCCCCACCCCAAGCCTGGAATCTCTTGGCAGCCTTCAGACTAGTCAAGATGCCAATCAAAATTAACCCCCTTAAGAACATTGCCAATCTTCTTCATGAGACACTTGGGCACACAGAGCTTGATTGACTAACAATAGGAACAGCCACATCTTCAGTGCTCCAGGAAGAGGAATCTGGAGGAATACTTAGAAGCCTCCATTTTAGTAGTAATCTTTTATACAAGCAAATATTTGTTCCTCTGTTATTTAAGGGTAAAATACTGTTGGCCATATTTTGGTTTTGGCAACCTTCAGAAGTTCCCCTGTGATGCTACCTACAGTTATTAGCTCCAGTTCAGCTCTTAACAATCCTGGTTTGCTATTCCCTCAATAGCTTAATTTCAACAAGACTTTGACATATATGACCTGTCATTATTCTTTTTCATGCTTGTGCTAAGTTCTGTAATATTTCAATAATGTACAATCTCTGATATAGGTCAGCTCTCTTTTACTGTGTACAGATTGTATTCTTCATTATTTACTAACATGGTTTTCATTATTACAACAGTCATGAATTCCTGATGTCAACAACAAAAGTCAAGTTCTTTATCAAGTCTTTATTCTTCCATTTCTTTAATATCTGATATAGATTTTTATACTTTCCCTTATTTGCATAAGGGTTTAAAGATTATTTTTAAAGGAATAAATACCTATTTATGTTCTATAACCTTATCATCATCATCATCATCGTCATCATCATCATTACATGCAATTACATTGTAGCTGTCTTCAGACACTTCAGAAGAGGGCATCAGATCTCATTAAGGATGGCTGTGAGCCACCATGTGGTTGCTGGGATTTGAACTCAGGACCTGACGTAAAGCAATCAGTGCTCTTAACCGCTGAACCATCTCTCCAGCCCTGTTCTATAACCTTTTATTGCTTTTTAAAAAAATTCCTCAAAGTTACTCATCAGCACTAAGCACATGTGGACACTTCATTATGGCGGCTCCCAATCATTCTTTGCACCCAGGGTGGCTAATGCCTGATTGCTTCTTCCTTTCCTGGGAATGAGTTTTTCCATCCTTTCAAGACTCATGTAATTGACTTTGGGGGGTATAGGGATTTGCTAATTGGAGTCTTGACAATCTCCTACTGTGATAGAGACTTCATTTGACAAGACTGCTCAAAGACGCTTTGTGTAGGAGACAGGTGGCTTATGACACCACCATATTCGGACAGCACTGAGTCTCAGTCTGTAGTGCTTTCCCCCCAGCCTTCCAGTCTTGTCTTTATTATTACAAATGAGAGAGTCACCACTGTCTCCTCAAGTCTTGACATGCGTACCTGGCTAGAATAAAGCAATCTTTCACCTCAAGGTGCTCTTTCCCACCTTCATAAGTGAGYGGCTTAATTCCAGCAAGTGAGAGGCTCATATAGGCAGATCTCTGTGAGTTCGGGACCAGCCTGCTTTACCTAATGAGCTGCAGGTAAGGCCAACCAAGGCTTCATTGTCAGAGCCTTTCTCAAAATAAATAAATAAATAAATAAATAAATAAATAAATAAATAAATAAATAAAACAAAGCAAAGCTGTTTAGATTTTACCCACAAAGCCCACATTATAGCTTGGATATCAATCATCTCTTATTGAAACTAACATTCAGAATCAGAATGGATCGTGGCTGCAATAGACTTATGAGTTCTACAAGTAGAAGACAGCTAGAGAGAATCTGACTCACGGAGATAACATTGCGACATGAGATAAATTTCTTTGCAAAACCCRCTTGCAGGTCTRTCTGTCAATTTATTAATGTGTTGCCCAAACATGAGCTTATGAAATTACTAAGTGCGAGGTGACTGTCTAACGAATGAGGATTGAAAGGTTYGTTTATATTCTGAGATCACACTGACGCTAAAGCTGACATCTGTGTGAACCCCGGTGATGCATAAAACATTATTAGAGGCCKGATGGTCCTCAAGCTTTTTCCTTCATGGATTTCTCYAATGCAGTATATAAAAATAAAGCTTTTCATGGGAAATAAAGTGAAAGAACCCTTTCAGAGCTCCAAAAATATTACCCAGGCTTTGCCAAAACTAATATGCTCAACGTTTCCATGAAAGGCATAATTTCTTGAGAGTTATGTCTGTTCAGATGTGTAAAAAAAAAATCACCTGCACAGTACTATTTACCGATTCACACACCACAGGAAGGTTAGTTTGGCATGTCCTATTATTCTTACTGCTATTCGTTTTATTGATGTAGCGTTGTCTATGTTGAAGGTTTTTATCTGGTTTAACATTAAGCAACAATAATGCATTCTGTAAATCCTTATCCTTTATATGTTTATGCAGTACTCCCACATAGCTGAAGTTTGGCAGATATGATTATTCGTGGATTTTTTCTCTTTTTTTTTTTTTCAGTTTTTAACAGAGGAGGAAAAGCAAAGACAAAGTGAAATGGAAATCTTTTTTAAAAATTTCTTTATTTACATTTCAAATGTTATCCCCTTTCCTCGATTCCCCTCCGAACCGCCCTATCCCATCCCCCCTCCCCCTACTCACCAACCCACCCACTCCTGCTTCCCTGTCCTGGCATTCCCCTACAAGGGGCATTGAGCCTTCACGGGACCGAGGGCCTCTTCTCTCACTGATGTCTAACAAGGCTTCTGTTACATATGTAGCTGGAGCCATGGATCCTTCCATGTATACTCTTTGGTTCGTAGTTTAGTCCCTGGGAGCTCTGGGGGTACTGGTTGGTTCGTAATGTTGTTCCTCCTATGGGGCTGTAAASCCCTTTCAGCTCCTTGGGAACTTTCTCAGTCTTATAACTGATTAAGTGCTCTCCATGTTCAGGGGATTTTGTCTACTGAGATCCACGTCCACTAATATAGTGCATTATAACAAATGTGRATGAGATGTGTTGATTGATTGTATTTAATATCATCATATTGGAAGACCACATTGGTCCCCATGTCCTGCTTTAGTTTTCAAGACTGGCACTGGTCCTTTTCCATGGTAAAGAAAAGAAAGTTCTTGCAAATGAGGTCAGATCTAGACTTGGAATCTCTGAGTCTG
>BDUI01007248.1:12261-37879 GCA_002335545.1 Apodemus speciosus
GCTGTTTTGGTTTTCTACATCCCCATCATTGGTCTGACCATGGTTCACCGCTTTGGGAAGCATCTCTCTCCGCTGGTTCAGGTCCTCATGGGCAACATTTACATCCTTTTCCCACCCTTGATGAACCCCATTATATACAGTATCAAGACTCAACAGATACGAGTGAGAATCCAGAGACTGTTTTCCTTGAATGGAATCTAAGTGCTTAGGTCCACAATGATTGTATTTAAAAGTAAAGAAGTGCACTCAGAAGAACTGCCAGGAAGTGAAACTTAACTAGTTAACTCATCTCTTATTGACAATTTACATTTTATAATACTTTCTTCTACTTTTTACCACAACCATAATGAATAATTGACATTGACTCATAAATAATTCATACACACACACACACACACACACACACACACACACACACACACATATATATATATATATCAGATTATGAGCTTATAATGTGCTGACAAATATATGAGTTTCATTTACTGGAAAATCTTTTACATATTATGGCCAGTGGATGTAGGATGCATTTTTCTTCCTGTTAGGAGAAAAGTAAATTTTTATGGATATCCCTTTATGAAATTATTAAACTGTATTTTTTATTCTTCTTACTCCAGTTGACATATTAAGTTTGTACATATGATCTGTGATTGCAGCTTATCCAAGTGGCATTATAATATGTGAGTATGGTGCAGAGGTTGGGCTTATTTTAAAAAAAGATTTATTTTAATTTTGTGTATGAGTATGATAGAATAGGCTCATATAAATAAATGTGTTTCCTGATGCCAGAGTCTTTAGAATCTGAATTGGATTTATAGGAAGTTTTGAATAGCTAGACATGAATCCTTTTTAATAATATAAAACTTAATAAAGTAAACACAATAGATATCTTGCTGTGTCTTCAGCAAAATATCTACCTTATTCTATCACATGAATAATAATGAAATATAAGCCGCTACTTAAATCGTACTAAATGATAGTGTAGGGCAGAGTAGACATTTGTGATAAACAGCTTTTCCAATATGTAATAGTGACATAATAGTGACTGGAAATAAAGAGTTTGGTGACTTGAAACATTTAATCTTTAATTCATATCTTTGTCTTATTTTATTTAAAATCTGAATGCATTTAAATAAATACCTTTATTATATTTATTATTAAATAAATACCTTTATTGTACTACATTATATTTATATGTTCTTAACAACATCTCCCTCAAAGTTCTGTTATAGATAATATTCAAATGTCTATATGTTTCTCGTGTATATCTCCACTGAGGTTTTAATGTAGATGCTATTTTGTTCTGTAAAATTGGATTTCTAAGTGATGAAGATGTCATAAAATGTCAGATGTTAGAAAATATTTTATGAGCCTTGCGTATATTTTCTGTTTCATTATCAGGCAGATTATGGCTCTTTCCTCCTTTCCATTGTCCTTGTTTAGCAGAATTTTTAAATGGACAGGTGACCAGTGTAAAATGTACCGGGACTAGAGAGATGGCTCCAAAGTGGAAGGCAGTTGCTGCACTTGACTTAGGTTTGTTTCCTAGCACTGACATAATGCCTCCAACTTTTAACCCAGTTYCAGCATATCCAGTGTCATACCCTGGCCTGTATGGGCACCATCCATGTATGAGGCACATTCTAGAGATGTAAGAATACATTCACATACAAACTATAAAATTAATATTAATTAAATAAACATATGGTTCCTAAAAAAATAAAGCCCACAAAAGACTATATTTTTATAACTTTTATTAGGATATTATTAATATATATATATATATACTTAGTTTACTTGCTAATTGATAGTATGATTATCAAAGCACAATCAGCAAATGTGATTCATCCTTTATAGATGGAAATCATGCTGTGGTGAGCTTTGAAAGACACTTTCAGTGCTCTATTAACTACCAAAATGAAAATTTAGCATATTCTACCATTGTTGTAAGCCTCTTTGTAGGTGAATTTGGTTCATTAACTCTAATAACCTCAAGCCTCTGACCACCAGCTCTCTCATTTCTATCCTGTGGGTTTGTCATTGTGAATTACCATGTAAGTGTAAACTAGTTGACTAGCTAACTTAACTTGCAAGAAACTTTCTGCTTAACAATACTAAAGAGATTATTTTGTAATATTGTGTGTATTGTTTTATATTTTAAAACTCCATTTTCTTTTATGTACTCATTGTTATTTCACTATCATTATGACTTTCAATAGATATGTTAAACATTTGAATCATATAAGTGCAAAACTTCCCCCTAGTTGGTAGAATACATTATTTAGTGTGTACTTATATTCTTCTATAATGCTGTTGAGACAAGGATTTAACACTGTACCTCTGAGGAAATATGAAAGTAAACCTCTACCTTCAGTTCTGCACACCACCCAACACCAAGTATTAGGTGAGATTGATCTAGTAAGCTTTTCTGGGTTCTTTTCCTTCTGATTTTTCCCCATTCTAATGTGTTAGTTTTTATTTTATCTTACTTTATTTTATTATTTTGCTTTAGAAGTCTATTTGATTTCTAATGAGAGACAGAAAGGGGGTTGATTTGGATGGGAGGGAAGACTCAAAGTAAATGGGAGGAGGAGAAGGGGAAGGAGTGATCAAGACATAGTATGTGAAAAAACTATTTTCAATAAAAGAAAAACAATTAAAAATTAGAAAATTAGATATATCTTCATCTGTATGGAATTGAATCTTTATATCTATTAGAAAAGCACATCGTAGTGGCTAAAGTTGGGATGGGAGATCCACGATCATTTGTGCTCTGAGTACCAATACCAATACCAATCCTGACCTATGATGGGGTTAGTTATTCCCAATGAACTCATTCTAAGTTCAAAATAAACCTTGTTTGAAAGTGTCTTTAGTCTATCTAACCTACATAACCAGAGAAGTTAGCTCTTCTGTGTGTTAAGAATCTTTCATTAGTGTACTGTTCAACAAAATCACCTTGTACAAAGCCCATTTTATAACAAAATATTTAATGTCCCATTTGCCTTAATAAATGCACTGAAAATAAACTGCCTCACCCAAAAAAACTAAAAATTGAGAAACATGGCCTTACACAACTAAAAAAAACCTTAGGTATCACAAAGGATATCTTCATTCAAGTGAAAAGCCAGCTTATAGAAAGGAAAAGTTTTATCTAGCTATATGACTGTTAGAGGATTTTGTTCCACAATATACAAAGTATTTAAAACATTGAACACTAGGAAATAGTTAATTACTATATCCTTATATATTTACATATATTTATTTTTCATATCCTAAGCCTTCAGAGAAATGTAAACTGAAACTACATTCACATTCTACCTTACCCCAATCAGAATGGCTAAAGTTAAAGGAAAAAAAATCACTTTTTTTGTTGTTGTTTTGCGTGATGGTAGAATGTGTTAATACTGATAAGAAAGATATTTACAAATTATGCACATAGTTATCATTTGTATGTGTGCTCACATGTGGTTTCATGGGTGTGTGTCTCTACTCTCATTTAATTAACTTTCCATTCCAATCTTAGCATCCCCTTCCACCTTTACTCCCAGATCTTCTGTCTAATCTCTCCTTCCCTTATGCCACCTCCCTTTCTCCTCAGAGAAAAAGAGACCTCCCATGGATATCAACCTTCCTTGGCATATCAGGTTGTAGTAGGACTGGGTGCATTTTCTTCTGCTGAAGCTAGACAAGTCCTCCAAGATAGAGGAAAGTGATCCAAAGACAGCCAGCAGAGTCTGGAGACAGCCCCTGCTCCTTCTGTTAGAGGTAGCACATGAAGACCAAGCTGTGTATCCCTTACATATTTGTAGGAGGTCTAAGTTCATTCTATGTATGCTTTCCGTTTGGTGGTTCAGCCTCTGAGGCCCTCCAGACTTAGATTACTTGATTTGATATGTTTTCTTGTGGTGTCCCTCATCCTTTTGGCTCCTTCAATATTTCCTCTTCCTCTTCCACAAGATCCCCCAACCTCCACCTAATGTTTGGCTATAGGTTTCTGCATATATTCTCATCAGCTGCTGATGAAGCCACTCGGATGACTGTTATGCTAACCTCCTGTCTGCAAGCACAGCAGAATATTATTGAGAGTTTCGTGGGTGTGCTCTCGTGGCATAGGACTCAGGTGGGCCAGTCATTGGCTGGATACTCCCTCACTTTCTGCTCCCTCTCTATCCCTGCATGTCATAGACAGAAATAATTGTGGGTAAAACATTTAGTATGTGGTTTGGTATTCCTATCCCTATCAATGAATGAATGGCCAGGTGACTGTGTATATTTGGTTGGTTAGCAGTAATACAAATATTGTTAGGGTATTGTTATCTTAGGACTCCTGAATCAAACAAACCATTCGCTTGTTCTCTAATTTATTTGTATTTCCCATTTTACATGGATGACTGAGATTTCTAAAAGATGGTAGAAAATATACTTTCCCCCAAACAGTTGCAGTCCAGACTTCTAACAAGTGTGTTTGCTTTCCATATTTTAATAGGGTCAAATTACATTTTTTCAATAGGCTCAAGTCAAAACCCTGCTATAGACAAAGGACTTGGATCTGCTAATAAAAATTCCCACAATCCCAAGGGCCAGAGCACACAAGAGAGAGAACATGGAAGAAAGGGACGGGTAGGGAGAAAAGGAAAGACAACAAGAAAGGAGGGGCAATGAGTGACTTAATTTACAATTGATCCCTGAGGATACACTTCTGAAATAAATGCTCATACCAGCCAGGCTTATGTGCAGGGCCTGATGAAAAATGTGTTATGACCAAATTCTTCATAAAGCTAAATATACAAAGGTCATAATAATGTCATTAAAGAATGGACAGAGTCTAATTTTCAGGTTAGTGGGGAATGTAATGTATTTACTCTCTGAGGTTTTATAGGTACCAGGGCAAATAGGAAACAGGTATCTGACTTTTCACTAAGAGAAAAAGCATTTCCAGCCAATAATCTATGGGTGATAGTTGTGGGTCCTAAAGACTCTCCTACACCCCTCCAGCCTGGGTTCTTGAGGGGTTGTCTATAAGATGTCTATATTCAAAGATGATATCAAGTTGGGGTAAGGGAGTTTTGACCATGGTATGAAGAAAGTTGCTGGGAATAATTCAGAATGTCTATTTCATTAGATACATTATAACACTCTCAAATAATAATAATAATAATAATAATAATAATAATAATAATAGTAATAATAATAGCAATAATAATAAAATACAAAACCAATACGAAGGCACCTGCAAAGAACGTGAGAACAAACCAGGGGCCATTGAGATGAATTGTGTATTTCTGTTTCCCTTTGAGTTTCTGTCTGAACTTTTAATCTTCCAACCTTTAGACTTCTAACCCTATCATTTTCTTCTCTAAAATAATGTGTCTACTTTTCTGACATGTTAAAAGATTGATTTCCCTTGTTTTCCTAGTGCTGGGATCAATGTCATCTTCAGAAATGTCATGATTTCTGACTCACCTTTCCTTACTAGGTGGGCACAACATCTGCTCATCAATTGAAATTCAGCGCAATGTATTTGCTTAAATTCAAGCCTCACTGTAGTATTTCATTCTTTTTTTTCTATAGGTTTCATAAGAAAATAGGATTACTTGAAAACTCTCAGGATGAATAATACAGATGTGTGTCCATTGAAATTTTTGTAATAAAACATTCAAAATGAGGAAGTTATTCTCTTTAGCAATTCCAATTTATTTTTACACTTAGTGTTAAAAGCAAGATGAAGACAGAAATCACTAACATCCTTTGTAAATGACAACCACAGATCTTAAGTGGCTCCTCAGTTTCAATACCATTAGAAAGAAACAGCTGTGAGGTGGCACGCAAATCTTGAAGAGTGAAGTCCAGCAATCTCGGAGACATGTTCTCCTAAAGAAAGTGGATCATGTTAGTGATGAACACTAAGATATAGTGGGTGAATATTCCACACCAAACAGATAAGAATGTGGCTACATCTCACTGGGTGATGCTGAAACCCAACTGCCTGTATGTGTCCAATGGTGCCTTAGAATTCTGAGTCCCAAAGACTTCTCAGTATAATTAAATTCCATGTAATACCTTAGCTTTTAAAACACAACCAACATGGATGTATGAAGTTTTCAAGCAATAAGTATATTCATGTGAGCATGTCTACCCAGCTTCTATTTGTACTTCTCTAAGTAGGTGATGTCATAGCCATATACCTTCATATGAATTCAAGTGATCATATTTTTACTGCATATACATTATGAAATATTATATATAATGAAATATGTTATTAAACAATATATATGTTAACTTTATTATTTTGGGGTAAAGAGTTTATGAGAAGCTAGAGTATAATAGAGCAATATTCTGGTCAAAAAGAGATATTTGTTAAATTTATAAGTGATGACACACATAAAATTCAGTTTTCTGTCATCTTGTAGCCTCCTCCCAACTCCAGAATTTCATCAACTGAATAATTCTTAAAGATACAGTGCATTTATCAATTTCTACACTTAACTGTCTTTTATTTATTTGTTTATATGGTTATATTATTTTGCAATTAGATGTTCATACTTGATTCTCAAACAATGCTTAGATGCTTTCTTATTTTCTAGGTCTCATTTTTTCTGGGAAATCATTAGGACAATTCTCAACACCTTCAGTAAAGATTAATGATACCATGAAAAATACTATATAGGCACAAATACTGTCAGAATTCCTTTTTTATTTGGATATTGAATTTACAAAGACTTCATCTACATCAATAGTTCTCAACCTTCCTAATGCTATGACACTTTAATATAGTTTCTCATGTGGTGAAACCCCCAGCCATAAAATTATTTTTGTTGCTACTTCCTAACTTTAATTTTGCTACTGCTATGTATCATAATATAAATATCTGATATGCAGGATATCTGATATGCGACTCCTGTGAAAATGTCATGCAACTCCCACTGGGTCACAACCCACAGGTTGAGAACATCTGATCTAGATCTATTCTTCATACATAACTTATCTCTAATACACACTCCAGCAATCTTACAGTAATCTTGAAATAATGTATGGAGCTGTTCTTTATGCATCATGCTTTTACATGGCTAGAAAATCCCAGGAATGATTAAATTACTATTGTTGTTGAAAAGCAATACCTCTGAACATCCACATAGCAAGTAGCATCTTCAAGAGACAAACCTAAGGAACTGTTTCCTATCATTTTACCTGATGGGAATTCTGTATCTGCAATGCAGATAATTTGGCTCAACACTTCAACCTACCCATTCCTGCTCACTGGCTTCCCAGGTCTGGAGAAAGCCCATCACCTGATCTCCCTCCCATTATTGGTGACCTATATCTCCATACTGCTTGGCAATGGCACCCTCCTTTTCCTCATTAAGGATGACCATAACCTCCATGAGCCTATGTATTATTTCTTAGGTATGCTGGCAGCTACAGATCTTGGAGTAACATTGACCACCATGCCTACAGTGCTGGGTGTACTATGGTTAAATCACAGGGAAATTGGCCATGGAGCCTGCTTCTCTCAGGCCTACTTTATCCATACTMTYTCTATTGYGGAGTCAGGGGTCTTGCTTGCCATGGCCTATGACCGTTTCATTGCCATTCRCAACCCATTGAGGTATACCACCATCCTTACTGACTCTAGGGTCATAAAGATTGGCATAGGTGTGGTGACAAGGGCTGGTCTGTCAATCATGCCAATAATCATTCGCCTACATTGGTTTCCCTATTGTCAATCCCATGTACTCTCCCATGCTTTCTGTCTACATCAAGATATCATCAAGCTAGCCTGTGCTGACATCACATTCAATCGTCTCTATCCAGTTGTGGTTTTATTTTGCATGGGGCTTTTGGATTTTTTGATTATTTGTTTCTCCTACATTTTGATTCTCAAGACTGTCATGGGCATTGCTTCTACAGATGAGAGGGCTAAGGCTCTCAACACATGTGTCTCCCATATCTGTTGCATCTTGGTCTTCTATGTCACTGTGGTTGGTCTGACATTCATTCACAGGTTTGGAAAGAATGTTCCTCATGTGGTCCACATCACAATGAGCTATATCTACTTCCTTTTCCCCCCTTTTATGAACCCTGTCATCTTCAGCATTAAGACCAAACAGATTCAGATTAGTTTGCTTCGTTTGTACTCAYTGCCTTCTTCTAGAACTCAACTCTGATTACTTTCTAAGAACTATTCCTGAAATTTGATCAAGTCAACCACATTTCAGGCAGGAGAAACCAAGCAAAATATTTCAATAGAAGCCTACTAATGTGCCTGATATTTGATTGTTGTTCATTACTGATTTATTTTGGCATAATATGTTCATAACATGAAGCATTATGTTGAGATCTCACCTTGATGTTAACTGATTCACTAACATAAGTTAAACGGTTTGCTGAGCTTATGGTCGCTGACTTGTACATTCATATGYAGTTTTTGAGATTAGAGTGTACACGTGTTTGAATCAAAACCATATTTTTCCATGCTGGTTGTCACTTATCTAGGGCTAAGTCTTTCAATATTTTTGTTCAAATGGAGCAGATTGCTCTTTCTAGAAACCTGCACAGAGTCAAATGAGCTAGACACAGCACTCAATTCACAGTGATTATTCTTGAGAAAGTATGTCTATGAAAAGTCTACCCATATATGATTTTGGAAAATTATTATCAAATAACAAAGTCAACAATAGAAATTTAAGTCAGAAATGTAATTCTAGTGCAGCCAACTAATATCTTGTTAAGTTTGATTCCAGACACTGCTGAGAAGAAGCAGGCATTTTCATTCATTAAAATGATATAGAGTTCTATTTGGATACCAGCCATAGGTAATACTATCTGGGAAATTCTGGTATATAGGTTTCTAGAAATTGGCATGGCTGGTCATTTCTTGCATGGGGAGGAAGAGAAAGGATGGAGTCAATGGTTGTAAATAAAAGACAAATGATGTTTTCATTCTGAATTCCTTTTGAAGTTGATTTAGGCCATCTTTTGACATGAATAAAGTGTGCTTATGAATCTATGGCCTTTTAAAGAACAAATACTTGCTCAGTGATATTCATAGTTGCCCTATTCACAGTAGCAAGGTATTGAAAAATAAAAACCTAAACATTCTTAAACAGATGAACTCAGAAGGAAGATTTGATAACCCACATAATGGTGAAACTACTCAGCTGTAAATAAAAGTAAAATAATGGAATTTGAAGGTAAATGAGCAGACCTTGAAAAGATTTTAGTGAGTGAGGGAACCCGAACCCAGAAATACAAACGAGATCCATTCTTTCTTCTGTGGTCCCTAATTCCCAATTCTCAGATACAGTATAGTAGAGTAGTATAGTTACCATTCATCATCAAAGAAGCTCTTCTCCCCACATCAAGTGGAGACTATCATAGAAAACCTCAACTGGATACTTTGGAGAGATTAATACTTCATCAGGAGCTCAGCCCCAGTGGATGCATCTACATCACTTCTTGTATATCTATGGCCAGGGAGCATCCCAGAAAACAGAGTAGAAATATTTTAAGAGCCTGGATACAAGGAATTTTGCTGTGAAAAAACTATCTTAGAAATGGCTCTATAAACAAGATATAAGCAATATATATACATATACATATACATATATGTATATGTATATATATGGGAATATAAATATAGAAGGGGGAAATTTTTCAGGGTTTCACCCTGTAGAGAGCCTTATTGAGGTGCCAAGCCACCTGGCAGGAACTTGACATCGACCAATGTGAAGTTCCTCTCCCAGCCTTTGAGTGGGAACTTCTGTGTTAGCCATAATCCCCTCCACCTAGGGTGGAGTGCTCAGACCAAGGTGAAGCCCATTGTTCTTCAAGGACCTGCAGTTTCCTGAGAAACACTAGCTACCTGTGGAGCAACTGAACTGATTCTGCTGAGAAGCTTCCAGGCTTTTCCCCTGTCTATATATATTGGGAGTTCTTCATTAAACTTTGTGACCTTGAATAGCAGGTGTTATCTTGGTCTCTGTCTCTTGTTTGCCGCCTTCCCATACATCCCCAACTTCCCTTCCAGGTAACCTGTTCGATGTAACTGAGGGCAGTTACATCACCCCAGATGAAAAACTACAGGCACTTAATGACTGTTGGTAGAAGGAGAGTTAGCATCTCTTAGGGAAGAATTCCCTTGCTGTTGTCCAATTCTGAGTGGTCTGTCTTGAAATCATATAGATACAAACAACAAAAATGGACTGAACAAGAAATAAGAGGACTCAAATATATACAAATTTTTGTATATATCTGTGTGTGTAAAAGAGTGTGCACACACACACACAACAAAAATAATAAAATGAGACTATCAGCTAGATAGTGAGGGGCATTAGAGGGTTTGAAGATAAGAGGGAGGTTCTGGATGGAAGAAAGGGGGCAGTGATGGAATTCATTTCAATTGAAATCATAAAAATGAACTTGTATTTGTTACTCAGATAATTTTTAAAACTTACTAAACATATACTTACTAGCAACATAAACTACTAGGATCATACAGACAGTATTAAGTGATGGCTCATTTAATTCTCACATCCCTGCATCCTATCTCTGGACCTGTCATCCTGGCCATGTCACAAGATTATGATAATTTTATAGATCTTCTGAAAAACTTTTCTTTTTTATTAGATATTTTCTTTATTTACATTTCAAATGTTATCACCTTTCCCGGTTTCCCCATCTGAAAACCCCCATCCCATCCCCCCTCCCCATGCTCACCAACCCACCCACTCCCGCTTCTCTGTCCTGGCATTCCCCTATACTGGGGCATTAAGCCTTCTAAGGACCAGGCCTCTCCTCCCTTTGCTGTTCAACAAGGCCATCCTCTGCTACATAAGCAGTTGGAGCCATGGGTCCCTTCATGTGTACTCTTTGGTTGGTGGTTTAGTCCCTGGGAGCTCTGGGGGTACTAGTTGGTTCATATTGTTGTTCCTCCTATGGGTGGCTGCAAGCTTCCTCAGCTCCTTTGGGCCTTTCTCTAGCTCCTCCATTGAGGACCTTGTGCTCAGTTCAATGGTTGGCTGAGAGAATTCACCTCTGTGATCTTCTGGAATTTATCAGTAACTTAGAGCAAAAACAAATCTAACTGTGCTGACTTTGTTGTTGTTGTTATTTTGTTTTTGTTTTTTGTTTTTTGTTTTTTGAGACAGGGTTTCTCTGTGTAGCCCTGACTGTCCTGGAATTCACTCTGTAGACCTGGCTGACCTCAAACTCAGAAATCTGCCTGCCCCCGCATTCCAAGTGCTGAGATTAAAAGTGTGCGCCACCACTGCCTGGCCTGTGCTGACTTTTTTATGGCAACATTTTATATGTTAGAGTTCTATGAAAGGAGAGATACCCGAATAAGATAGTTTTGAGTGGTGCCATCCTGGCTTTATGGTTCCAAGTTCTAAGAAAAGGAACGAGGAGCCAACCATGAGGAGCAAGCCAGTAAGCAGGACCCATCTGTGGCCTCTGCATTAKCTCCTTTTTCCAGGTTCCTCTCCTTTTAAAGCTCCTGCCCTGACTGCCTTTGATAAAGAACAGTGGTTAGGAAGTGAAAGTCAAACTAATCCCTTCTGCCCCAAGTTGCTTTGGTCATGGTGTTTAACCACAGCAATAGGAATCATAACTAAAACACCAACCTCCAAGCCAAACAAATGATAAAACAAATATCATACCTAAGAAATCTGATAATGGACTACTTCCTGTTATTTGTTTTTTATGTATACCAGCTATATGTTTGGATTTCATGTAAATTTATATATATATATATACACATATATATGTGTGTGTGTGTATTGTTACTTAATCTTTACACAAGATAAACTGATACAACTCTTTCTACCATATTACAGGATTTGCCACATATTTATTTTTAATAAAGTATATTTTTGACATTGTTGATGGTTGAAATTTGAAGAGACCTGGATATCTCTGTGTGCATTCTTGGTTATTGTGGCTTTGTCTTTCTTATTTTATAATGTTTCCTATTGTAGGGAAGACCTAATTTGTAGTATTATCTAATAATAATGGCTAAGATATTATTAGATATTATCTAATAATAATGGCTCAGACAGGCAAGTTCTTCCCTAGCATGTACAAGCCCTTACTTCGATCCTCATATTTCATGAAACTTGATATGGTGTCACACACCTGCAATCCCATCAACTGTGATGTGGACTCCAGAGGATCAGGAGTTCAAGAGCATTCTCATCTACATAGCAAGATTGAGGTAAACCTAAAGTCCATGAGATGCTATCTCAACAATCCTCTTTCCTGAGGGCAAAGTCTCAGAACACTAGAACATACAATGTAAACACCAAAAGGAGGGAAACAACCATTAGTCTTACCCTACTAGGTGCCTATGAACCATAACTTTGACTAGTATGGTGCTCTAAGGGTACAGTAGTGACAAGAATACCTTGGTGGTAAATAACAACTCTCTACTTGGACTTCAGACTTACCCAACAGGAGGTAAGTCATTTCTGCCTCTAGAAACTTAGCCAACTAACCAGAACTTTTTGAAGAGAACTCATAAAATAACCTTTCTATGACAGCATAACCCATAACTACACACACACACACACACACACACACACACACACACACACACACACACAACTAGATAAGTATAGTTCTCACCCCTAATCAAGGAAATTTCTCTTTGCATCAACAGATGGAGACTGTTACAGAAAACCACAACAGATCAAAATCAAGAGTTGTGGAGCTCAATTCTAACTGATAGATATCCACAGCTTTTGCTGCTATGGCCCCTGTATCATAAGGGAAGAGCAAGAGAAACAGGAAGTTTATTATGAGATTGAGTTACATAGAAGTCTCAAAAGCTGCACGCATGATGTGTCACCAATATAGCTTCCTAAATATGTCCTGAACAAGGGTGACACAAATAGACAAGTTAATGTTGAGTGATAGGGAGCACCGAGTCCTCAACCCTACAAGCAACTATAGAATGCTGAAAGCTGAGTAGATAGTCTTCCCCAGGAAAGAGCATGCCATTTGATTATCCAATACCAAATGGTCATTTCTGAAAGCATACCTGTAAGTGACACTATATCGACTGGGCAGGATATATGTATATACATATACCAATTAAAGAAAAAGAACCATAAATTTGAAAGAGAAATTTGAAAGAGAATAGGTTAGGAGAGAAGAGAAGGAAGAGGTAAATGATACAATAATATTATAAACTCAAACATAAATTAATTAAAAATTAAACAATCTTTCTTAAAAGCTAAATATTTTTCTTCCGTAAAATGAATTCAGGAAATCTATCCAACATCATAGAAAATATTTCTATATTCTTGTACATAAACTGATATCAAAGTATGCTCATAATATTAGGGATATTGAGATAATAGTACTTTTTATTTAATCTATTATTTATTTATTTATTCCCCTTCAAATCCACCCTCTGACTTCCACATCCTATACCTCCTCCYTGTCCCCCTGTCTCCACGAGGATGTCCCCACCCCATCCCCCACCCCATCTGACCTCTAAACTCCCTGGGGCCTCCAGTCTCTTGAAGGTTAGGTGCATCTTCTCGGACTGAACTCAGACCTAGCAGTCCTCTGCAGTATATGTGTTTGGGACCTCATGTCAGCTGGTGTATGCTGCCTGGTTGGTGCCCAGTGTTTGAAAGATCTCAGGGGTCCAGGTTAATTGAAACTACTGGTCCTCCTACAGCGTTGCTCTCCTCCTCAGCTTCTTTTAGCCTTTCCCTAATTCAACCACAGGGGTCAGCAGTGTCTGTCCATTGGTTGGGTGAAATATCTGCCCCTGACTCAGGAGCTTGTTGGGTCTTGCAGAGGTAAGTCATGATAGGTCCCTTTTGTGAGCACTTCACAGCCTCAGTAATAGTGTCAAGCCTTGGGACCTCACCTTGAGCTGGATCCCACTTTGGGCCTCTTTCCCTCAGGCTCCTCTTCATTTCCATCCCTGCAGTTCTTTCAGACAGGAACAATTATGTGTCAGAGTTTTGAGTGTGGGATGGCAACCCCCTCCCTCACTTGATGTCCTGTCTTTCTGCTGGAGGTGGGCTCTGTAAGTTTCCTTTCCCTACTGTAGAGCATTTTATCCAAGTCTCTCACCTCACAGGTCTCTGCTGCATTCTGGAAGGTCTCCCAACCTCCTACCTCCCAAGTTTGCCTTTTCCATTCTTCCTACTGGATCTCAGGGATTCAGTCTTTTYCCCTCCCCCAATAACAGATCAGGTTCCTCTCCAGCCCGAGTCCACTTTCCTTCCCAGGTCCCTCCATCACTCCCCCTCCTATGATTGCTTTCTTCTCCCTCCCAAGTAGGACTGAGGCATCCTCCATTTTTTGATTGGGTTGTTTTGTTTTTGACCTATATTTGTCACCTTGCACAAAGTTCAAGTCCAAGTGGATCAAGGACCTCAACATAAAACCAGATACACTGAATCTAATGGAAGAGAAAGTAGGAAAGATCCTTGAACTCACTGGCACAAAGGGAAATTCCCT
Source organism: Apodemus speciosus (assembly GCA_002335545.1). NCBI lineage: Eukaryota > Metazoa > Chordata > Mammalia > Rodentia > Muridae > Apodemus > Apodemus speciosus. The sequence goes on from BDUI01007248.1 coordinate 26,743, forward strand.
AAACAGAACACCAATCAATGGCTCATGCTCTAAGATCAAGAATTGACAAATGGGACCTCATGAAACTGGAAAGCTTCTGTAAGCCAAAAGACATAGTCAATAAGACAAATTGGCAATGTACAGATTGGGAAAAAAATCTTTACTAACCCCACATCCAATAGAGGGCTAATATCCAAAATATATAAAGAACTTGGGATAATAGTACTTCAAAATAATATTTTTAATAATACTTGGAGAATTTCATAGGATACATTTTAGGGTTTTCATCTCCAACCTCCTCCATGATTGACTATTTCATACTATTCCAACTTTGTGTTCTTTTTTCAGATTATTTATTTTTAAGTAATTTTTGTTAGATTTTGAGATTTTAATATAATTACACCATTTTGCCTTACCTTTCCTGTCTCCAAACCCTTTTTTATACCATCCTTTCTCTTTTTTCAAAACCTTGTACTGTTTCTCATTATTTTTTGCATGCATATATGCTTATATCATTCTTTGCCAAGTCCAATTTCTCTTGCCCAAATGGGTCCAATACACTCCAAGGCAGGACAACTCCATTTTTTGAAATATCTATAAGTAGTTATACGTATGCTGGACAACACCAAAATTGTTTCCCTTCTATTTTGTCCTGTCTTATATTGAAGAGAGAGAGAATGGAGAAATTAGGAAAATGTATAAGAGGAAAGAAAGAGACATGGATTCAGACATTCTTTATGAAGCCTAATTATGCATGACACAACAGGCTCTGGGTCTGTCATGGCCTCTGAAGAGTTCCTCAGTAGTAGATAGGGCCAAAAGACACAGTATAATGAAACTTACAAGAGGATCTTTCCTGTGAATCCTGTGTCCTCCTCAACTTGACTGGAAGTATTGGCTCCTGGACATTCTCTAAAGTGCTAGACTAAAAACCTACCTCCCCTACTTTCTCTTTTCTAATTCTATGTGTTGCTTAGAATTAAATAATTATTTCTTCGTAAAGATAGTTCTTAAACCAGCATGTAGGAGAAGAGCTTGGCAACTATTATATTTTAATTCCAATCCTTAAGTCTGTAGTGTTAGAAGCTAGAAGAAGCAGRATTTGTCCTTAAGGAAGGATCTCCTGAAAGAAGAATTCACTGTTGCTTGATTCTATGTATGACCTGAAGCAACAATGTTTGAATCAAAACATTCTGCAGTAATATCAGGGGCAGCTTTGAACAAAAGACTGATGACAAAGTCAGCAAGTGGCAGTGATGGAACTTGAGCTGCATGCTTATTATGGGCAAAAGGGATTGGCACAACAGACAGGAGCACAGTTAGCGATGGATTATTAGAGGTTATTTAGGAAAAGGTAGTAGCATGTCATCAATATGTCATGGGACATAAAATGTACCTTTATAACTTTCTAAAACACTTCTGAATGTCTTCTTTCTTCAAATGCTTATATGAGGAAAAAAAATCTCATTCTATTTTTCCATTTGGCCCCCAGCTCAGAGGACCTATATGGACATGGTCCAGACTACCATGGTAGACTATCTTAAGTGCAGTGCTTCCTAACAATGAATCTATCACCAAAATGATTTAGAAAGGGGCTCCCACTTTCATGTGCAGGTATTTATAAATTGGTGCCTCGCCTAATAATCATCAGAGTGGCTGCCACCAGCAGATAATGGGAGCAGATGCAGAGAACCACAGCCAAACACTAGGCAGAGAGACAGCTCAAATTGGAGATCCCCACTGGGTCCCTCCCCTTGTAGCTCAGAGAATCCCATAGAAGAGGGTAAAGAAGAATTGTAGGAGCCAGGGGTCAACGATGCAAGGTGACCAGAGCCCACAGAATCAACTACGTGTATAGGAACTCATAGAGACTGACGTGGCAATGACAGCGCCTGCATGGGCTGGGCTAGATCCTCTGAGTTTGTGTTTTGTTTGTTAACTTGGTATTTTTGTGGGACTCCTATTAGTGGAAGTGGGGTGTCTCTGACTCTTTTGCCTATTCTTGGGATGCTTTTCTTCCTACTGGGTCGATCTGAGGATTTGTGCCCAGTCTTATTGCATCTTGTTATGGCGTGTTCAGGTGATATCTGTGGAAGCCTGTTCATTTGTGAGGGCAAACAGATGAGGAGAGGGTTTGGGGGAGATGCTGGTTACTGGGAGGAATGGAAGGAGGGAAAATTGACATTGAGAAGTATTGAAAACAAAACAAACAAACAACAACAACAACTAATACCAACCAACCAAGCAACAGCAACGATAACAACAAAAAAACCTGTCAGATGTTTTTAACAAATTCTGAGGATAGAAACAACTAGTTTGAAGATAATTATTCCATCTGTGGTTTAAATAGCCCACACATGACTTTGGAAAACAGAAACATTATGCATGGAAAATTATAATATGAATAATGATTATCATTCATTTCAACTGGAGACTGTTAGGCTAGATAGGGTGGGTAGTTATATATTCCTACTGATACAAAACATATGGAGACCAGAACAGCAGAAATAAGAGTGAAGAGTGTAAGAAAGGCAGAAATTGGAGGCAGGGATTTAGAAAGTAGGTTAGGAATAAAATGAAAGTTATTTTTTGTTTGTTTAAGGTAAATGCCTGTATGACATTCCCTCTTGAGATGATATTTAAAGGTAGAAAGAGACTCAGAACATTTTTTGAGACCTCTAAGTTTTAGAAATGGAATAATTATTCTAGTAAAGTTGTCCGTCATCAGTAAAGCATCTCAAGAACTCTAAGATAAACTCCTATAAGTGAATAGACATATTTTTTCTAAATCAAATGCTGATTGTCTTCAGGTAGCTCTTCATAAGTAAAACAATAAAGCTGGACCTGAATCATACATCATACACAAATGGAATGTAAATGCTATTCTGTTCCCCGTAAGAAACTGTGAAGCTGGGAGGGTTGGATAGAATTTTTAAAAAAATTACCGGATAATAGTGGGACAATATCTCTCCAAGATACCATATTTTTTTTCAAATAAATGTCAAGTTGCAAGTACATAATATATTTTTGAATTTTTGACAAATGGGTCTTATAGATCTCCTTAAACTTTACCGGTTATTGCCATTGCTCTTGGTTAACCCCAAAACTTGATAGTACGACCTTTTGATGTTGACACTAAGTACACGAGGCATAGGACACAGGGAAATCTGACTGGTATTTACTAGGGGACATTTTCTCTATTGGATAACTGTCCCAGAACTACAAAGTTCTATACATGATATTATGTGGTAACATAATCAAAGGTTTTATGAAGCTATGAATGCTTGAGACTATGATAAGACTACCTCAGCAAGATATGCCTACTGTATGCTAGTAGCACAAATATTATGGTAATAGCCAACTACTTTCTGTTTGAATCTTAGATGAAAACACAAACTGCCACCATTAACTGGGACAAAAGCTCATGGGTGTATAAGTCATAAGAGAGAATATAACATTAAATGTTGCTACATGTGTAGGATTTAAAACAATCACCTAATTTCTTATCATTATAACTATAAACTAGTATATCTCTAAACACTCATCAGAGAAGCATCTTTTGACAGCATGTGGCAATTATTATAGAGCTCCATGAATGGTTAAGTGATAGAGAATTAAAGAGACTTCTCAACATTAAATGCAACATCTATATTACACTCCTTTGCCTAGGTTCAGACATCATCATGAAAGAGAGGGAGGAAAGAGTATAAGGTAGTGGCCATGAGCAGTAAATCTGTAGTTGTTGGGAACAATGTGGCCACAGCATATGTGAACTYACAGTGGTTGGGACTGATTGTGTAAGACCTGCAAAAAATAAAATAATTGAGTATTCCAGCATAGATGGATAGAGGCTCAAGCAATATTCATTCAGTCTAAGTGAGATCAGTTTTCTTCACAGATGTGATCTAAGAGAGGTGATGTTCAAGAAGATTGTCTTACATCGATGCACATACAGACAGCACTAAATGGATTGCATGGATTTATAAACAAAGTACATGGTGTTTGTAGGATACAGCGGTCAGGTTAGAGGAAGAACTGAGTGAGAAGACMTAGGGGCCTGGATTTGATCAGAACATCTTATATATGAAATTTTCAAACAGCATAAAATATATTACAAAAAGAGTTCCAGAGCTAACTTGACTTATTCGTCTTTCCACAGATTTCCCCAAGACCACATTTGTTTCCTATGTCAATTATGTGATTTGTCTCAATAGACACTAAAATTGTGCTTAAGAGAGGACAAACTCTCACATCATATCATATCCGTGAAGAGCGCAGGATTAACCTGGCAGTGCTGAGGGACCTTGCATTGCTGTGTATTTCAGGCTGTCCCAATCCTCTTTTCTCCTTCATATTACATCCCCAAGGGGCTCATCTACCTCTGAATCTGTTGGATCTCCTGAGCATTGGGCTAACACATTAGCAGCCATTGCCACCAACATGATCATGTGCTCTCACCTGCACGAAACAACCTGGTCTCATAGAATATAAGACAATATTAGAGCTAAGGAGATAAAAAGTTAAATGGGGAAGGAAGATCCGTACAGATTCCAGTGGTATTACATTTCTAGAGTTAAGAACTGGGAATTTGACTGATTTGATTTGGTAGTAAGGGCACAAATATTATGTAATGTTGTACTGTCCAAGGATGAATTTTGATAATTTTATTGGAGGAGTATATCTAGTGTAAATCATTGTAGAAATAATGTTGTCAAAACCCAGTTTATGGAGGAAAGAGAAGTGAACAGAGACTGAAATACCTTTAAGTAAATAGAATCCATGGAAAGACAAGTGGTTCAGGCACAAGGTGGGAAAATTTTTCAAATGCTTCCAAGGCTGAAGAAGATGGTAGAACTTCTGCTCTCTAAGAATTTATTATGCCTTTATTGGAATTTTTTTATAAATTCCTTTTTGTAGTTAATTATTGATGAATGAGAATGACACCAGACACAAAGTTGAGAGCACTTGTTCAATCATAAAGCTAGCAATGATTGATGAAATGCTGGCATGAAAATAAATCCAGCTTAGAGATTCTTCAATGTGTGTTTTCATAACACATTGAGATAAAATGGGTAGTATTTAAAAGAAAGCGGCTTCAAAGTTCCCCAGGCTTTCATGTGAGTCATCTGCTTTCAAGGTGAGAGTTCTAACAACGGACTGTGCTCAGGGGTTCAGAAACAAATGATGTCACTGCTCAGGCTCTAGGAAAGAATATTTTCTGAGTGAGGGAAAAGGGCATATGGGACCTTTGGGGGGCGGGGAACCAGGAAAAGGGAAATGAAATGTAAATAAAGAATATATCCAATAAAAAAAAGATGAAAATTCTGTCACCAGAAGGTAGAGGTCAGAGTAGTCCTGACAATTGCCTGTGTGCTGCAGACTATACTGCAACGGGTTCCATTCAAAGTGAGCCTGGGAGAGAGAGGTTATCTATGGGCCAAAGGGATAAGCAGATCTCACAGTGCTGTCTGCCAATCTGTGCCTCCTGGACTCTGCCAGGCTCTTGATAGAGGGACTAAATTTCCCTCTTTTTCCCAGGCAGACTTCATAAGCAAACTTACTGAAAGGAAAATGTTAAGATTTTAACAACTAGAAAGAATTTTATTTATATGCTTTTGAAAAGTCCCTTTGTTAAATTCTAGGTGATCTTACAGTTACAAATTTCAGCTTGCATAGTGTCTTGTAAGCTCCAGTCAGCCTTTTTATAAGTTTTTTTTTTCCGAGTCAGATGAAGAATAGAATTTTGCTTAATGCCTCTCACGAGAGAAGTGTTTTAAATAGCAGATGTTTGGTAAATATATAAGACCCTTCTGTAAATATGAAAGTTTAATGTTCATATTTTGCTTTAATTTATTATCCCTAAGGCTATAATCTTCAGTGGTACACAGTGATTTCTTATTTTCTTATTAAGAATATTTTAGAAATTTGTTTACATCAACCCAGAATAGCAGTTTCTGATGTTAAGTAAGAAAAAATAGTTTGTCTCTGCAAAAGTATTATTCAAACTTTTAGGCAGGAAAGATTTTGCAGAGGAATATCTTTAAAACTGTGTCATGAAATATACAGATAATGGTCCAAAATTGCTGTGCTAGTTTAAAGCTAGATTCCAAGAAAGATGATTCAGGATAATTGTAAATGCTAAAAGATACAGTGAAAGGAGAAACCCTAAGTTGTAGGCTTGGTGCTGCTATGAAAACCCCAAATTGGTGAGTATTTTAGTCAGCCTTCCCAGTCAGGGAGGGCTGCGACGTTAGAGCCTACAGACCTGTGCCTGACTGAGAGTATTTCCAAATCATGGGACCACACGTAACAATTTTAAAAGTCTTACTGTGTGTTTTTCTGTTTCTTCATTTTGTGTAATTGTATTCACCTGTCCACAAGCCCTTCTCTTTAAAGACTTACTCTTGTCAAACATAAATTATTTAAGAGTACATTGATATTTTTAAAATCTTATGAAAATTTTCAAATAGGAAAGTTTCAATTGACAGGATCCTTACACAAGTAAGGTAGTCTCTAATTGATGGTAGATACAGAGTAATTATTCCATTGAGCTATCTCTCAGTTGCCACCTTCAGGAAAAGCAACTCTGAAATGTCCACCTTGCCTTTTCTTCCCTCATTTGTGTTTGAAGCCCCTTTCCACCAACCTCTTCTGCTCAAGGGATATTTTTCTATTTTATGCTCTGAACAGTCACACAATTTTGAGATGGAAATATATATAATTTTCCTCTTGGCAGTATGAAATGTGCTCTAGGTTATTTTTAAGAATGATAAAGGATTTATGTCCATAATTTATATTCTCTTATTGTCACATACTATTAGAGTGAATAAGTGTTTACTTATACTCAGGATAAAATTATAATTTTAAAATGACAGAATATTCTTACATCTGTTAATTAATGGGCATATGTGAGTATTTTTATATCATTCCTGAATTGATTTCATTTCTTGAGAAGAAAATAACCAGCAATAACAATGATATATACTATTTTATTACAGATCTAGTACTATACAAGAAAAATGACTAGAATTGAAGTAAGCTTTGAAGCTCAGAAAAAATAATGAAGAAATATATTTCCTTTTCAGAATGAAATGCTAAACCTTAAAGCATAAAGCTATTTAGTTTAGTATTTTCAGAAGTTTGGTCAGTCATTTTTGGAAAGTGATTTCAAGTGAACTTGGACCATGGAAGAATTTACAATGCTATTTTCTGTTTATAGAGTATTACCATTGGTATTTTCTACCAAACATACAGCAAGTTGGATTTTAACATGGTAAGCAATGCTACTCATCAACAGATTGCATCTTTCTTCCTGGTTGGTATTCCTGGCTTGGAAAATGTTCACTGCTGGATTGGCATCCCTGTCTGTCTTCTGTTTGTCCTCACACTGCTGGGGAACAGCATAATCATTGCTACTGTCAAGTTGGAGCCAAGTCTCCACCAGCCCATGTATTTCTTCCTTTGCATGTTGGCAATGAATGACATGTGTCTTTCCTCTTCTGCAACTCTGAAAATGCTTGGCATCTTCTGGTTTGATGCACATTGGATTGACTTCGATGCCTGTCTAACTCAAATGTATTTTATCCATACACTGTGCATCATGGAGTCAGCCATCCTAGTAGCCATGGCATTCGATCGCTTTGTGGCCATTTGTATCCCTCTTCATTATGCATCAATCCTGACAACATCTATGGTGATTAAACTAGGTCTAGTTGGCCTAATCAGATGTGTGCTCATGGTTTTGCCATGCCCTCTTCTCATTAAGAGGCTGCCTTACTATACAAAATATGTCATCCCTCATGCCTACTGTGAGCACATGGCTGTAGTGAAGTTGGCAAGTGCCAACACTCTCATTAACAGAGCATATGGAATCTCAGTGGCACTTTCAGTGATAACAGTGGACCTAGGACTCATAGCGACATCTTATGTAAAAATCCTCCAGTCAGTGTTTCGGCTCTCTTCCCAGAATGCCCGTTCTAAAGCCCTGGGTACCTGTGCTGCGCATGTCTGCACTATCCTTGTTTCTTATACACCTGCATTGTTTAGCTTCCTGTCTCACCGAATTGGCAAGAAGGTCCCTCCAAGCGTTCACATCATTTTTGCAAGCATTTACCTTTTAGTACCATCTGCAGTTAATCCAGTGGTGTACGGTGTCAAGACCAAACAGATTCGTGATCGAGTGATAGATCTTTTCTTTACACACAAGAAATTCCCTGAAAAGTAAAAATTAGTAAAACCCATATTTTAGCAGATTATGTTTTGTGCAGCCAGAGTACATTAACAATAGTTAATTTCTGTCTTTAAATTTTAATTTTATTTAACTAATATTTCTTTTTTCTTTTCTTTTATTGGACATTTTCTTTATTTACATTTCAAATGTTATACCCTTTCCCTGTTTTCTCTCCAGAAACCCCCTCTCTCCTTCCCCCTTCCCTCTGCTTCAATGAGGGTGCTCCCCCAGCCACCCACCCACTCCTGCCTTCCTGCCCTGGCATTCCCCTATACTGGGGCATCGAGTCTTCACAGGACGACAAGGCCATCCTCTGCTACATGTGTGGCTGAAGCCGTGGGTTGTTCCTCTTCGGTTGGTGGTTTAGTCCCTAGGAGCTCTTGGGGGGGGGGTGGAGGTCAATGACATATTTCATGATTTACTATGCCATTATATTCTCAACTTTATTTTATAAAAATATTTATAGAATTCTATAATTTCACAAATTTAAAAAGTTTCACAATTTTAGCTTAAATTGATTTAGAACTATCTACTTTCTTTACTATCTCTGTTTCTGAACTTCTCTATAGTAATATTCAGGACTCCATGAGAACTTTYCTGCAAATATATACATAGCATTGAGATCATTGCTCCCACTTTTAACACCAAAAATTCAATTTGAAAAATTTCTAAATCTATTTATGTTCTTTATTTTACCCGAAAAAAGTTTTAAATTGTAACCATAAAACACAGGGATAAGAAATACAAAAGAATCATAGTCCAGTTGAAATGACAGGAGACAAGCAGACCTGAAGCTGAATGTTTTCTGCATAAATGATATAAATAGCTTTCTGATATAAGAAACTGTATATTTCAAAAGTATGGATCCAGGCTTAGTTAGAAATAAAGTAAAATAGAGTAAACCAGAGTAAAAGTTTGATCTTACAACTTTATTTATCATGCTGCACATTATTCAAAGCAGTCTTTGTCACAAGATGTAAGTAATAAGGTATGGATGTGAAGGATAAACATCATCAATACTGTAATGGATGAGAGAGGGAACTCCATAATACAATACTACCTGTGTTACGCTGTAGTGGTATATAACTGTAGACAGAGTGATTTTTGTCTGTATGTTTATAATTCCAGGGCAGCCATTAAATATTTTAAAGCTTATAAATGGTATTCAAATGCTAAATGTTAAAAATGTGCAAAAAGTCCTAGAAAAAACAAAAAATATAAAGAGAAAATTAATAAATTACTGTGTAGAAACATGTTTCAAATATGGTAGTAATTATTCAACTCTAAGRACAATCACAGTTAAATGTATTTGAAAAGTCAGGTATATTTTCAGAGTGTATGATATACCGTACAAGCTGTGTAGTCTGTAGGAAGAACCCACTTTGTTTTTGAAAACTCCAGCCTGCTTAAAAATATGTTTTTATGAAACTATTGTGAAACATCAAATGAACAGCATGTGTGTCCTAGTAGGGAAGGATACAAATCTGTTCATTTATAATTAAAATAAACTCATTGTCCCTTAAACAATTCCCATTTTCCAGTCTAAGCTTTGGGAATCAACATGGTAAAAATAAGCAATGAAAGAAATTCTGCTTTCCCTAAATAACAATTTGAAAATATTTGAGATAGATGTGGCATAGATGAATGCTCCACAATTTTGCAGTATGTAGTAACTAATTCAAATCAATTGTACATGTTAATCTGAAAATCCAAAACAATTTTAAAAAGAATATATGATAAATATAGCATAAAATAAGCTATGAAATTGGGACTTATCATGTAGCTATTTGGCAGTACATGGTAGGAAGTTCAGAAGTTCAAGGTTTGTTTGGGCTTCCCAGTGCATTCAAAGGGCAGCCTGGGCAAATGAAAAAAACCTTGTCTCAATAAACAGTTAAAAGCCTGGTATGGCTTTTATTTTGAACTCAGCAGTTAAGAATACTTATTGATCTTGCAGAAGATCCAGGTTTGATTCCCAACATATATATATGGTCTGGTGGAAGACCATATATCTAAGAGTATATGCACAGCACAAACTGTTCTTGATGTTTTCAAAATAAAAATGAGAATAATATTGTGTGGGTATGGATCTGCAAGGAGTTGTGATAAGAGGGTTAATATGATCAAAATACATTGTACGAGTTCTCAAAGAACTCAAAATAAAAGTAAAATGTAGAGGGCAGGGGCATATGTCTACATATATACAATTCTTGTTAAAGTATGAGCATGTGAGTTTGGTGTGTATCTGTTTCAAGTACTTCTGTGGAAGGATAAGAGATGGACATAGGAGAATATCTAGTCTTGTAGACCTGATTGCTTCATCTACACAATAGTGAGCAGAAAGAGGTCCTATCTCAAAGTGATAGAAAAGGGCAGAAGCCCAACATCCTCTCATGTTCTGTGATACACATGGTGCACAATTACATACAGAACATAAATGTACAAATACACTAATATTTAAATAATTTAAAGAGAAGAAAGCAGGAGAAAGAGTTGTGAAAACCTTAGCAATAATATTCACGATTCTAGGTTCAATATTAACACATGTGTCAATATTGATATGAAAAGAAAATATTTACCTCTCTCTGCACCTAAAGACAACACCAACAACAAACAACCCTGAATGGCTATATTTAGGTTAAAATAGATTTTTAATTTAAAGAATTTTGACAGGATTAGTGTGTGATTTCACAGTGAAGAAGGGACCAATTCATTACAATTCAAATAACTACTTTCTTTTAAGAAAATCCCTGGGTCTCCGCCATCTTGCCTCAGCTCAGAGCTGCAAGCGATCGCCGACCTGAGCGGACACCAACTCGCTCGGGGTCTGGGGACTCTGGCCCGGGTCCTTGATCCAGGCAGACACCTTGCCTTGGATCAGAACAGCGGGTGGTCGCGGAGCTCACCTGCCCGGCTACCAACTCGCCC
>BDUI01007249.1:19369-37966 GCA_002335545.1 Apodemus speciosus
TTTCTTTCTTTCTTTCTTTCTTTCTTTCTTTCTTTCTTTCTTTCTTTCTCTCTCTCTTCTTTCTTCCTTCCTTTCCTTCCTTTCCTTTCTTTTCTCCCTTCTCCCCTCCCTTCTCCCCTCCCTTCTCTTCCCCTCCCCTTCCTTTTCTTTCCCTCCTCTTTCTTCTCTTCCCCTCCCCTTCCTTCCCATCCCTCCCTGACTCCCTCCCTTCCTCTTTCTTTCTTTCCTCCATTCTTCCCTTTCTTCCTCCCTCCTTTCATTTTTCTTTTCTTTGTTTTTATTTTTGCTTTGAGACAAGAGTCTCACTCTGTAGCTCTGGTTGTCCTGGAACTCACTCTGTGGACTGGGCTGGGTTTGACCTCAGAGATCTGCCTACCTCTGCCTCCTGAGTGCTAGGATTAAAGGCATATTCCATCATGGGCATCTTAAGAAATTTTCTTTAAAAAAAAGATGAAAAACACAATATAAACCGGGCGGTGGTGGCGCACGCCTTTAATCTCAGCACTTGGGAGGCAGAGGCAAGCGGATTTCTGAGTTCGAGGCCAGCCTGGTCTACAGAGTGAGTTCCAGGACAGCCAGGACTATGCAGAGAAACCCTGACTCGAAAAAACAAAAACAAAAACAAAACAAAACAAAAAACAAATAAACAAACAAAAGATGAAGAAATTTTTCTTAATTTTCTTTCTCGTTGATTCCTCCACAATCATGGTGCCCTTCTGGACCGTTGGCTCCCTCACAGCCATCTGCAGTTCTTTGGAAGGGCTAAGAAGTCATTGTGACCAAAAGCAACTTGGGAAAGGCAGATTGTATTTCATCCCACACTTCTAGGGTCACATTCCATCATTGAGGGAAGTCAGGAAAGGAACTCCAGGCAGGGACTGAAGTACAGGCCACCTAGGAATGCTGTTTTCTGGCTTGCTCTCATGGCTTGCTCAGTCTGCTTTCTTATATAACTCAGGACCACCTGCCCAGAGATGGCACCACCCACAGTGGGCTGGGCCCTCTCACACCAATTATCAATTGAGAGAATGTATCACAGGCTATCCTACGGGCTAATCTGGTGGAAGCATTTTCTCAGTTGAGAGTTTCTCTTCCCAAGTAATTTTAGCTTTCGTCAAGTTGACATAAAACTAGCCAGCACAATTTTACATTTAAAAAATATTTATCTTTACTCTTATTTATGTGTCTCTGTCTGTTTGAGTGTGGGTACATATGAGTGCAGTACACACAGAGGCCAAAAGCATGTGTTGGATCCCCTGGAACTGGAGTTACAGGTGATATCAGCTGCTCAATATGGGTGCTGGGAACCAAACGCTGGTCTGCTGTAAGAGCAACAAGCACTCTTAACCACGGAACCATCTTTCTAGCCCCAAATTTAATGTGTGTGTGGTATGTGGTGTCTGTGTGCGTGGTGTGGTGCATGGTGTGTGTGTGTATATATATGTGGAAGATATGTGTGTGTGTGGTTAGTATGGTGTGTGGTGTGTGTACATGTGTGTGTATGCATATGGCATGTATGTGTTTGTGTGTGGTATGTGTGTATGGTATATGTGTGCATGTGTGGTGTGTGGTATGTATGTGCATAAGTATGTATTGGTGTGTGTGGTGTGTGGTAGGTGTGTTATGGTGTGTGTGCATGTGGTTTTTGGTGTGTATGCACATGTGTGTAGTTGTGTGTATATGGTGTGTATGGTGTGTGGTGTGTGGTGTGTGTGTGTGCATGTGGCTTGTGTGTATGCACATGTGGTGTGTAGTTGTGTGTATGTGGTGTATATGTGTGTGGTGTATGGTATGTTTGTGGTGTGTGTGTGGTGTGTGTGTGTGGTGTGTGTGTGTGGTATGTGTGTGCACGTGGTATGTATGTGCATGTGGTGTGTGTGTATGGTTTGTGTGCATGTGACTTGTAGTATGTATGCACATGTGGTGTGTGTATGTGGTGTGGTGTGGTGTGTGTGTGTGTGTGTGTGTGTGTGTATGTGTGTATAGGTGAGAGGACAACTTATCACAATCTCTCTACCATGTCAATTCTGACTAAACTCAGGCCATCAGGGCTGGGCACATCGTACCAGCACTTTCATCCTCCCTCTCTCTCCCCCTCTCTCCTCATTTCTGATGGAATGATTTCTGCGGGTGTTTCAGGTCCACTGATGTTTCTTCATTTCTTGCACCTGCTCTCAGGTTTGTCCAGTGTGTATTTAAATTTCAACCATTGTATGGTTCAGTTTTAGAATTCCATTTTGTTGGATTAATTGTATTTCTCTCCTGGGAAGTTCTACCTATTCACTCATGAAGATAATATTTTTCTTTGATCTTTGGACAAACAATAGCTGCGTGTGGTCACTGACTGCCCAACTCTGTAATGAGATTATCCCAGATTCTTTCTTTCTGATTGCTTTTACTTATGAAGATGATTTACAGGACAAAAATCTTTTGTGCTTGGTTATTTTGATCATATGCTTGAACTTATGAAAATACATTTGAAGATTTTGGGTTCTATTATTTTCTTGTATCTATGGGTTTTTTTTTTTCAGGCAGATGGTCAACTGTTAACCAGTTGTTAACTGTTATTTTGAGCTTCTGTAGGTTTGGCTTTACACTCTGTTGGTGTACAAATGTGGAAAACCCATACAGCCTCCACTCAAGATCCCACCATGCTCCTGGAATCCTCATGGGGGTTGAACTAGATGTGGCTGAGGGTGTCTGTAGTGAGTTTCCCTGTAGACTCAAGTACAGTGGCCTTGGGTCCCTATTGGATTCTGGGGAAGTCTATTCTGCCCTGTGGTGGTTTCTCTATTATGGTATATCTYTGACCAGTCTTCTGTTTGGAATATAGGTTTGCAGGGAGATAGGTACCTGTTCCTCATCTTCTGCCAAGCTTTCTCTGGGGCACAGCCCGCCCATATTCTGGATGCTCTYCCTGCCCACCCATCCTGGATCTCCTCTCAGCCACTGACCACACTTCATTGGGAAGTTGGGTTGAAAGAGAGCTGGGCACCTGTGTGCCTCCGTCTAGCCCTGTCTGAGTGTGGACATCTCCTATCTATCAGCCATGTAATTAAGGGAGGGCACCTTAGCCATTGTCCTTTCCATCAGGGTTTCAGGTTTGCTACACTCTACACCTTCAGTTCTCTGTTCCCAAGGGTTCTGGTTCATGAAGCAGTGGTTGTGGTTTGAGTGAGTTTCTGAGGATCCCTCTTCTCAGCTTCAGTGGGAGCTCCTAATAGGGAGCTGACATTGTGACAGACATCTGGTCTACCTCCTTATTAGAACTAAGAGCTTGGAGGAATTGTCCAGTGTGTGCAGTGGCTAGAAGTCAGTGAGGTTCCTCTCCTGCCTATAGCAGGCTATCTTAAAAGCCCATAGCCTTGCTGCATGGAATCAGGTAGTCTGCTGGGAAAGAAACACTTCTGCTTCTTTCCAGTGTAATGTCTTCTCTACTTCTGAAGGAAGAAGGAGAGGGGCAAGCAGAGGCAGCAATGATGCTCAGACATTGTCCACAGCTTAACAGATTATTAGGATGCTAGGAACATAGCTGAGGAGCATGTTGACAATCCTAACCTGCATCTTACCGCATAGCATCTTCTTGTCTCAAAGCTTCATTCCCGTCTATGATGGAGTTGAATTGGAAATAAAGAGACATGGGAACTTTCCTGCGAGTGACTTTAGATGCTTTGGGATGTGTTTTGCAGTAGAGTCTGGGAGGACAGGGGGAGATGAGAATATGACAATGCCTTTGTTCTGTGTGGTACTGTAGCTGTAGAAGAGTAGATTGAGACTGGGGAGGGATGTAGATGGGTGGGATGAGGCAGGGAAGAGCCAAGTTAACCGGGGTCGAGGACACCTATAGGTGCTGTTGTCATGCTGCTTTTCATGATGGTACATGTGGCTCACTGCTGAGCATGCCCAAAAGAGGACAGGGCCTGGAGCCTAGGCCTTAGCACAAGTTCCAGCTGTGGTCCCTGTGAATCTGTACTGGCTTCATTTGCTTTTCCAGAATGTGACTGGTCCAACCTGTCTTTCCTTAGCACCCTGATGAATGGTGGCATGCACTGTGTTCAACCTCCTTTGTGTTGCAGAGCCTTCCAGACCATAGGAAAAGAATAATATCTGTGGTTGTGGGAGGACTCTCATCCTATAGGGAGGATATCTGGACTCTTGGATTTCTGGGAACTCATGTAAAGAAATCTGGAATTCATGGGGCAAGGAATCCAGGTAGCACCAGGAGAAGATGGCCTGGGAGCCTAGATATAGCAGCAGCTAGAGAGCTGCATTAGTCATGGAGTTGAACAAACCAAACAAGAGCATGAACAACAGCAACGCTAGCCTGGGGGACAGAGAAAACAAACAAGGAAGACCAGCTGCATTCTGGGTATTTGGAACACTGAGCTGGGTATAAAAGTCACTTCAGGTAGGAGCTCCAGACATTCTCACCTTCCCCCAGCCAGCCTCCACCATGTGTCACACCAGCTGCTCTTCAGGCTGCCAGCCATCCTGCTGTGTGTCCAGCCCTTGCCAGCCATCCTGCTGTGTGTCCAGCCCCTGCCAGTCATCCTGCTGTGTGTCCAGCCCCTGCCAGTCAGCATGCTGTAGGCCTGCTATATGCATTCCTGTGAGGTACCAGGTGGCTTGCTATGTGCCYGTGAGCTGCAGGCCCACTGTGTGCGTGGCCCCCTCCTGCCAGTCCTCTGGGTGTGTGCCTGTGAGCTGCCGACCAGTCTGTGTGACCTCCTCCTGCCAGTCATCTGGGTGCTGCCAGCCCTCCTGCCCCACCCTGGTCTGCAGACCTGTCACCTGCAGTACCCCTTCCTGCTGCTGACCAGTGTCTCCAAACCAGCTGCTGCCAGCACAAACAGGACACGTCCATCCTCTCCCTCTGTGGCGGTGGTTCTGCACTTGAAACAGATTGGAAGTACACCTAACTCCACCCTGGAACTTGAGAGCAAACACAGCCAAATAATACAAATACCTCTTCCCCTGCCCTTCTCTAAGGGTCCTTCTCTTACTCCCTAAATAAAATGGCTTCTCCATTCAGCTGTGCATGTTTGTCCTGGTTCCTGTCTGTCTTTCCTGGCAGCTTTGGCATCAGGAAGCATAGAAGATTAGTGGTTTCTATAATGCAGACTCACCATAGTTCCTAAGGAGGTGGCATGCAGGGAGGAGGGCGTGGCTTGATGAGTGGGAGTGTTTATGCCCCTGGCATCTGTGTGGCCTCTGGGATGGACTTGCTACATCTGTTCCTGCTTGCCTTTCCCTGTAGGGGGTGCTCATGCATAGCGAGGCCTAAAGTGTTTTATAAAAGGTTTTCTTTTTCCTCTGTGGATGCCCTGTGGTCCCAAGTCACGGTGACTTTCTTCCTGCTGGGCAGCTTTGAAACATTTCAATTCCAGTCATACAAACTGACCAGCCCTGAATCACCTTCTCAGTACCAGGGAAACGCAAGCCTATCTTCTTATTGTTGACCAATTACAATAAGAGATTCACACATCTAATCATTTGCCTGTAACGCAGCTAGAACACACACGTCTCGCCAGCTTCTTGGGGCGGCCCCTGTCGTAGCCATGTGCGCATTGTTCTGAATCTTTTCACAGCGTGGAATGGGAAACACTTATGTTTCTATTTCAGATCATCTCAATGATCCATTCAGTTTCTTTGTCCCTCTTGCTGGGACAAACTCTCCAGTGAGTGGAACCTGAAGGAAGGGCCTATTTCGGCTCCCAGTTTGAGGGTATAGTCCTTTCAGGATGGGCTGGTCATGGTGCAGAGAGAGTGAGGTGGTAGCTCACATTGTATCTACAGTCAGGAAGTAAAACGAGCATTGAGTGCTGGTGCTCAGCCGGCCTCTCCTTTTTAGTCCATCTTGAATCATGACCCATTAAACAGTGCTTGTGCCAACTATGTTTAGGGTGGGTTTTTTTCTCCTCAGTTAAACCTTTCTGGAAATACAATCATTAGTATGCCCAGAAGCACATTTCCATGGTGATCTGAAATCCTGTTAACAGTGGAGATGGACCTTCAAGGCTGTGTCTAGCTTTGGGGACGGTTTTCCTATGGGAAGTGTTGGTGACAGTCCGTCTCCATTAGCTGGCTCTGTCCTCCATCTCTGCAGTCTGTTGTGACTGCTCCCTGTGCGGTGCCTGAGACAGACAGACATGGATGTCTCATCCTCTGCTGCACCCCATGACATCATCCTGGACCTGTTCCTCTGGAGTTCTCACTCTTATGGACACCTTGAGCTACTCTCCACAGGCTAGCCATGAGACATGAGTTGTAAGAGTTCTTTAATCCCTCCATGGCCAGGGTTGTCAGGGTTCCCTTGTACTGTTTGAATAACACTGATGAACTGCCCTGAACATGCAGCATATACCATACATCTAAGGTATGTTTACACTCTGGTAACACACACACACACACACACACACACACACACACACACACGTGTGTGCACACGCATATACTCTTGTTCTCATATTATCGTGCACATAAAAGGACATAAAAAGGACACAGGTAGAAAAAGCTCACATACACATGTATGTGCACTTACTCATACCCATATATTCAGTTGCTCATACGTACACATTCCCATATTCGTGTGTTTTAGCATGCTCATATGCACACATAGATACACATACATACCCATTCACACTCATTCACATGTATGCATGCTTCTCAGACACACAGCCGCGCTTACTTCTGCATCACTCAATGATGAAACACTTAAAGGGACAGGGTTTATCTTGGCTCATGTTCTCATTCTGAAACCTCTGGTGGATAAGGTCCGGTCAATTTACTATTGTCCTAGGATGGAGTGGTTAGCTTCTCTTCAATAGCATTGATCTCTTTGACAACTATATCCTCTACAGCCATGGCTTTCTCATTGCCTCCCTTTCAGGCCAGGCTACATGGCTTTCCAACTGTTCAGCTCTGATTTTAGTTCTTGATTCTCACTGTAAACCTGTCTAAAAGCCCCCAGCAATGACCAGGCCACTGCATGAACTCTCTGCTGCCAGGAAATCTCTTCTACCTGGTTATATTAGCCACCACTATAAACCCAGCCTCGCATAGCATTTCCGGACACAGAGGAAATTCCCTTGTAGAATAGCACATGGATGGCCTCTGGTCCAGTGCCCAACATCATCATGAAACTTTTTTTTWAAGATTTATTTATTTATTTTATGTATGTGAGTAAACTGTATCTGTCTTCAGACACACCGGAAGATGGCATCAGATTTCATTACAGCTGGTTGTGAGCCACGATGTGGTTCCTGGAAATTGAACTCAGGACCTCTGGAAGARCAGTCAGTGCTCTTAACCGCTGAGCCATCTCTCCAGCCCCCACAGCATCATAAAACTTGATGAGCACATGTTTTGTGGAATTTCTGTTGGCATTCTAGTCTTCTGAGTTCTCACCTGAGTGTCTCATTAGCTCTTTGTATAGCTTTTGAGAGTCATAAAGCCTATATGTGAAAACTCTTACACAATGCATCCAAACCAGCCAAAGGCCTAAGGAAACACATAGTCAGGCTTAGTCACAACAATGTCCCGACATCTCTGACTAATTTTCTGTATTAGTTATTTTTGCATGGCTATGCTGAATTACCCAGTAAAGCAGCTTAAAGGGATGAAGGAGGTTTTTAGCTTTTGGATTCAGAGACTTCAGTTCACTATAGATTAGCATAGCAGTCACAATGGGCAGCAAAAGAGAGATAACACTTGTAACTGATTAGTTTTCCTCTTTTCTCTGTTAATCCTGGCCCACTGGAGGGAGCCACTCCATTCAAAGAGACTCTAGACTCACGCTGGAAGCATTCACAGACCTGTTAGAGATGTGCCTCCATCTCTTGGTGATTCTAAATCCATTCAAATTGAGAATGAAGATGAATCTTCTTATGGTCCCTCCATAGCACCAGCCCTCAGGTCTTCCCTAGCTTCCATCTGGTTGCTAGGATCTCACTGAGGGACAGGATGGACCCTAGGAAGAGGGTTTGAAACAAGAGATCACAGAAAAAAGATGAGAGTCTCAACACTTTGATCATTCAGGGGCAGGTCTGATTTTCTTCAAAGCAGAGAGGACAGACAAGGAGAATAGAAAATGGGAGTTTGGGTGGTGCTTCAATACCACCTTGAGGGGTCTGGGGAGAGGAGACCCTTCCTAGATAGGGATAATCATGATGGAGTGTTGACCAGAATGACAGGTCTCATCCAGGCAGGGCCAGTGTTTGAGAGTCTGCATAGGAGAGATCAACAGCAAGCAGAGGGGYCATGACTGAGGGGCCAGAGGGGCACGGCAGAAGGGCCGAAAGCATCTGGGGGACTGGTGGCTTTCAGGGTCACCACAGGCCAGCTGGCAGGGGCAGACACAGGGACAGGCAGAGATGGAGCAACACAGAGGCATAGGACAAGCAGGTGGCCCAAGGAGAGCAGTTCATGTGGCAAGGTAGTAGGGACTGGGGAAGGCTTGGGTGGAGAACAGGCTTTTAGTGGTATATGGTCATGTATGGACATACAGTCATAGATACACATGTATGGTTATACAGACATTTAAACTCACAAACACATGCACAAATTTTGAACTTCATGTGCACATTTACATGCACACATGTACACACACACACACACACACACATACACTGAAAGAGAGGTATCCTCCATACCCTTGCTTCTGTCTGTTATCTCACTCCATCTGTGGTTCATGAGAAGACACTCCCTGTGTTCAGCCTCCCATCTTCTGCAAATGCTTTCCTAACCCTATGAGAAGTGAGATCTTTGAGGGTGTGTAAGGACTGTTATCCTGCAGGGAGAACTTCTAGACTCCTGAAACATCGTGATCTCGTGTGCAGAAACAGGAAGTGATGGAACTTGGTAAAATCGTAAGATGGCCCTAGGGGAGATGAGAGCCCAGATTCAGCAGGAGCTGAAGCAGGTATAATTAGCTATGAGGCTGAGGGCAAACAAAAATCAGGAACATAGACAACAGCAAACAAGGTCAGAGGAAGCAAACAAGGAAGGCCAGATGCATTCCGGGTAGTTGGAACACTGAGCTGGGTATAAAAGCCACCCTGAAAAGAAGCTTCAGACATCCTCACCCTCCTCCAGACCAACCAGTCCCCACCATGTGCCACACCAGCTGCTCTTCAGGCTGCCAGCCATCCTGCTGTGTGTCCAGCCCCTGCCAGCCATCCTGCTGTGTGTCCAGCCCCTGCCAGCCATCCTGCTATGTGTCCAGTCCCTGCCAGTCATCCGGCTGTGTGTCTAGCTCCTGCCAGTCAGCTTGCTGCAGGCCTGCTATATGCATTCCTGTGAGATACCAGGTGGCTTACTGTGTGCCCGTGAGCTGTAGGCCCACTGTGTGTGTGGCCCCGTCCTGCCAGTCCTCTGCTTGTGTGCCTGTGAGCTGCCGACCAGTCTGTGTGACATCTTCCTGCCAGTCATCCGGATGTTGCCAACCATCCTGCCCAACTGTGGTCTGCAGACCTGTCACCTGCAACCCCTCCTGCTGCTGACCAGTGTCTCTAAACAGGGGTTGCCATCATAGACAGGACACATCTATTCTCATCCATCTCTGTCTTCTCTGACTGTGGCAAGAGGCAAGTGGACAAGCATGCCCAGCCCACTGTGGAACTGGGAAGAGAACGCAGAAGAATGACCCAGATTCCCCTGCTCTATCCTTCTCTAAGGATGTCCTGCCTCCAGCATCCTCTACTCTCTGTACCAAATAAAGTGGCTTCTCAAGTCAGCTYTGCACATCTCTTCTGGTTCTTATTTGTCTTCTTAGTTGCATTAGTATCCGAAAGCATGTAATATCAGTGCTATCTACAACCTAGCCTCTCTGTGCTTCTTTGTTAGCTAGAATGCAGGACAGAGGACATGGCCTGATAAGATATATGTGGTCATGTCTCTGTCTTGTCTGTCTGCCCTCAAGCCTATCGCCCCAGCAATAACCCCACTGTCTCTTGTGAGCCTCCATCCTGACTCCCCAGCTCTCACCCCAATGGTCCTGCAGCAGGGGATACATAGGTGTTAGTTGGCTAGATTGTCCAGGGCTGTATTTCCCTCTTCTCTTGGGATGTCCTAAGCCATGTATCCTGGTGACTTTCTTCCCACCCAGCAGCTTTCACAAGCTGGATCTTGGTTCTATGACCTGAACCAGTCACATCCACCATTTCTGTGGCATGCCTGCCCATGTGCTCTTGAATGATGATCAGATCTAATAATCACTTCATGTCACTTCTGATATGGACACTGAACACATCGCCCAAGTTTGACCCATGATTTGACGTAGCTGCTTCTAGAGTCATGCGCGCCCTGTTCGGTGTTTTCAGTGAATCAAGTTAGCTGTGTCCTATGCCTCAGACTGGCACATTTACATTGTTCAAAGTCATGGTGCCAATGTACTGGGGTTTACACTTTTCCTTTGGTAGTGTTGTTACAGTCCCCTGTCTCTCTCCAGTCTCCTACAGTCTGTTGAGCCCATTTCTCCTAGAACAGCAGGTGTGCAGTTCCCACACTCTGTTGAAGCCCTGCACGCCACCGTCCCATACTGGTCCCTCTGTGGAATGCTCACTGCTGCCACCTTGCTGATGCATGAGTTGTAAGACTCATTTTATAACCCAGATGTCCAGGTAGTCAAAGACACGCTGTGTTACTTAAATGAGATATCTGTATGAAACTAAATCAGAGATAGAAACAGTCATCATGGGCTAATAGTCTTGAACATACTCACCCTGTCTTATGTGCACACGTGGGCCAGTACACGCACAAACATTCACATATACACTCTTATACCCACTCATGTACTCAGAATCACACAGTGAAATGCACCTCGTACAGAGAAGCCTGCTTGTGTTTATGTATTCAGGCACCCACAATCTTGCACATTTCTTTGCCTTCTTCATGCTAAACACACACACACACACACACACACACGCACGCACGCACGCACGCACACATGCACACAYGCACAAGCACACTCCCTTATACATATCCAYATTTTATAAAACATCTATGCATATCCTCATACTCTTATGTGATCTACACTCACACCTGCATGAATTCTGGTGTCTCACTGGAAGGTAAAACTAGATCCAGATTCTCCAATAGTTAATAGTGTATGTCGACTTGACTAGATCTATAATCTGTAAGCGACATCTCTGGGCATGCCTGTGAGTGATTATATAGGTTAATAGAAGTGGGGGGACCCACCATAAGTATGGGTGGCACCACCCCATGGGCTGGAGTCCTGAAGGAGAATGCTGAGCAAGGCGTTCTTCCCTCTCTCGGCTTGATTGACAGTGCAATGTGACCAGATGCCCGGACTTCCTCCCCACGATGCGCTTCATCTCCCAGAACCCTAAGATGAAATAAAGCCTCCCTTAAATTGATTCCTCTTGGCCTAAAATTGATTTCTTGTCACAGCGACAGGAAAGTAACTATGAAAATACCTAGAGCCTGTTGCCGCTGCCGCCACCGCCAACACTAGTGTGCTCTGCAGGCCTGTCTAGCCCTTTTGCATTGTTTTTTCCTTACCATTGTGACAAACATGGAAAAGAACATCTTGCTCTTGTTCTCATGCTGAGCCTTTGAAGGGTGGGGCCTGTCTGATTTCTTATAACTGCAGTGCCAAGTGTCTTCCCTTTAACAATCACTCTCTTGTCAGCCAAAACATTCCTCCTGCTCCTGTTCTGGCTAGGCTGCCCAATTTCCACCTTCTGCTTTTCTTTTCTAAACCTTAATTCTCATTGTATATCTGTCTAAAAGCAGCCAGCAATAACCAGGTCCTAAGAGGCAGGTTCYGAACAGGAGAAAGGGGAAAATGGATGAGAACTGGATGTATTTATTCCTTTGGGCAGCAGTCTGGTTTTGTTCGATATCAGGAGAAAAGAATGACAAGAGGAATGGGAAAGAGGAGTTTGGTGTGCTCCTGCCCCACCAGAAAGGAAGTTTGGGGACAATTGACTCCCCTCTTGGCTCTACCTGGTTGTGCTAGACAGTTCTCACCTAAGCTTATGGTGGTGACAATTCTAGTATTTGAGGAACTAGAGAGCTCAGCAGCAGGGGGAGGTGCCATAGGGGAGGAGCCCAAGGAACAATGTAAGGGAGGAGGGATGGCAGCATCCAGAGCACTGAAAATTCAGAGCTCCAGTCAGCTTGCAGGAGGTAGTAACAGGGCACAAAGACCTCCAGGCAGTAGTGGTTCTCACAGTCTTGGTGTGGGTAGTAGCCAGTTGGGGAGAAGCAGCACTTGTAGCACTTGGGGGGTGGGGTGGGAGTGGAGGCTGGGCAGAGGAAGGAACAGGTCTACAGGGAGCTTTTCTGTGTAGTGAGTGACTACACATGGATATACAGTCCTGTATACACATGTATGGCTATATATGTTCACACTTGGATACTCACACACACACAAACTGTGAACCACATGTGCATTTAAGTGTAGCCAGACTTTTGGGTATTTATGGGTTCCTTTTATCTACCTCCCCACTGCACCCTTATTCATTCCGACTCCCCACATTAGTTAGGAAAGAAAGAAGGTTAAAAGAGAAAGGGGTTGTTGATATCATTAGACTACTTCCTGCTGATTAGGGGTATTGAATTTTTTGGTGCGATTTTGATTTTCATTATCAGGATATCTCCAACCAGTAACAGCAGCAGCCATAGCCACACTTGGGGCTCTCACATTAATATACCCTCTGAAGAGTCCCCAGAATTCCAAACGTCATACATTTGCAGAAACTGTGTGCAGCTGACAAAAAATCATTCCCATGCTAGAGCATGAGGCAAATCATAGTCAGCTGCTGTGGACCATCTGAAGCATCTCTGTGTTCCACACCTGAGATTAAAGCAGAAACATATTCCTATAACACTTCTGTATTTGTAAAGAAACCAAAATTCTCACTACAATTAAGCATTTGTGCATGTTCACAGTTCCTCACATTCTTGCTCTCTCTCTCCCTCCCTCTCTCTCCTACACACACACACACACACACACACACACACACACACCACACTGATTCACAGCTGTTCTCCATGCCCTTCCTGTCTGCTGTCTGACCTCATCTCTGCGTCATGCTCTATCACGAGGAGCTCCCCGTGTTCAGTCTTCCACTTTGTGCAAACCCTTGCCAACTCTAGGAGAAGTCTCTGTTGCATGAGAACCATTGTGTCATAGGGAGGGACATCTGGTCTCCTGAATCTTTGTGGTATCACAAGAAGAGCTTGGGAAGGGCAACAGAGCAAGTCTGACTTGGGATGGTGCTGGGAAAGTCCAGGAGCAGAAGGATCTCAGGGAAGGTATAATTAGCCTCGAAGCCAAGGCAAAACAAAAACAGAAGCATAGACACAGCAAAGCCAGACTAGGAGGTCAGAGGAAGCAAACAAGGAAGGCCAGATGCATTCTGAGCATTTGGAACACTGAGCTGGGTATAAAAGCCACCCTGAAAAGAAGCTTCAGACATCCTCACCCTCCTCCAGACCAACCAGCCTCCACCATGTGTCATACCAGCTGCTCTTCAGGCTGCCAGCCATCCTGCTGTGTGTCCAGCCCCTGCCAACCATCCTGCTGTGTGTCCAGCCCCTGCCAGTCATCCGGCTGTGTGTCTAGCTCCTGCCAGTCAGCTTGCTGCAGGCCTGCTATATGCATTCCTGTTAGATACCAAGTGACCTACTGTGTGCCTGTGAGCTGCAGGCCTACTGTGTGCATGGCCCCCTCCTGCCAGTCCTCTGTGTGTGTGCCTGTGAGCTGCCGGCCTGTCTGTGTGACCTCCTCCTGTCAGTCATCTGGATGCTGCCAGCCCTCCTGCCCCACCCTGGTCTGCAGGCCTGTGACCTGTAGCACACCCTCCTGCTGCTGACCAGCATCTCAGCTGTGGTTGTGCCAGTGTAGATGGGACACAGCTGTGCCCTCATAGCTCCTGTCCACTGACTGCTGGTTCAGCATGAGGCAGTTCAGAAGCCCACATGCCCACCCTGAGACTCTGCAGGGAGAACATGGAAGAGTTATCTGGATTCCCCTCTCCTTGCCCTCTGGAAGGGTGCCCTGGCTCTAGGGATGTCTTTTCATGTCTAGTGCCAAATAAACCAGTTTCTCCAGCTCATCTCCACGTGTCTGTCCTGTTCCATGTTTGTCTTTCTTGACTGCTCCCTTACCAGAAAAGGTCAAAGCTTCTTGTGACCTAGTGTCATGGTATTCCTCCAGATGTGGGGCAGAGAAGAAGGGTATGGCTCAATGAATCGAGTGTGGTCAGATCATCATGTGGCCCTGGAGCAGGTCCCTTCCATAGGCTCCTCCTCTCTCNTGGTGTGGGTAGTAGCCAGTTGGGGAGAAGCAGCACTTGTAGCACTTGGGGGGTGGGGTGGGAGTGGAGGCTGGGCAGAGGAAGGAACAGGTCTACAGGGAGCTTTTCTGTGTAGTGAGTGACTACACATGGATATACAGTCCTGTATACACATGTATGGCTATATATGTTCACACTTGGATACTCACACACACACAAACTGTGAACCACATGTGCATTTAAGTGTAGCCAGACTTTTGGGTATTTTATGGGTTCCTTTTATCTACCTCCCCACTGCACCCTTATTCATTCCGACTCCCCACATTAGTTAGGAAAGAAAGAAGGTTAAAAGAGAAAGGGGTTGTTGATATCATTAGACTACTTCCTGCTGATTAGGGGTATTGAATTTTTTGGTGCGATTTTGATTTTCATTATCAGGATATCTCCAACCAGTAACAGCAGCAGCCATAGCCACACTTGGGGCTCTCACATTAATATACCCTCTGAAGAGTCCCCAGAATTCCAAACGTCATACATTTGCAGAAACTGTGTGCAGCTGACAAAAAATCATTCCCATGCTAGAGCATGAGGCAAATCATAGTCAGCTGCTGTGGACCATCTGAAGCATCTCTGTGTTCCACACCTGAGATTAAAGCAGAAACATATTCCTATAACACTTCTGTATTTGTAAAGAAACCAAAATTCTCACTACAATTAAGCATTTGTGCATGTTCACAGTTCCTCACATTCTTGCTCTCTCTCTCCCTCCCTCTCTCTCCCACACACACACACACACACACACACACACACACACACACACCCCACACTGATTCACAGCTGTTCTCCATGCCCTTCCTGTCTGCTGTCTGACCTCATCTCTGCGTCATGCTCTATCACGAGGAGCTCCCCGTGTTCAGTCTTCCACTTTGTGCAAACCCTTGCCAACTCTAGGAGAAGTCTCTGTTGCATGAGAACCATTGTGTCATAGGGAGGGACATCTGGTCTCCTGAATCTTTGTGGTATCACAAGAAGAGCTTGGGAAGGGCAACAGAGCAAGTCTGACTTGGGATGGTGCTGGGAAAGTCCAGGAGCAGAAGGATCTCAGGGAAGGTATAATTAGCCTCGAAGCCAAGGCAAAACAAAAACAGAAGCATAGACACAGCAAAGCCAGACTAGGAGGTCAGAGGAAGCAAACAAGGAAGGCCAGATGCATTCTGAGCATTTGGAACACTGAGCTGGGTATAAAAGCCACCCTGAAAAGAAGCTTCAGACATCCTCACCCTCCTCCAGACCAACCAGCCTCCACCATGTGTCATACCAGCTGCTCTTCAGGCTGCCAGCCATCCTGCTGTGTGTCCAGCCCCTGCCAACCATCCTGCTGTGTGTCCAGCCCCTGCCAGTCATCCGGCTGTGTGTCTAGCTCCTGCCAGTCAGCTTGCTGCAGGCCTGCTATATGCATTCCTGTTAGATACCAAGTGACCTACTGTGTGCCTGTGAGCTGCAGGCCTACTGTGTGCATGGCCCCCTCCTGCCAGTCCTCTGTGTGTGTGCCTGTGAGCTGCCGGCCTGTCTGTGTGACCTCCTCCTGTCAGTCATCTGGATGCTGCCAGCCCTCCTGCCCCACCCTGGTCTGCAGGCCTGTGACCTGTAGCACACCCTCCTGCTGCTGACCAGCATCTCAGCTGTGGTTGTGCCAGTGTAGATGGGACACAGCTGTGCCCTCATAGCTCCTGTCCACTGACTGCTGGTTCAGCATGAGGCAGTTCAGAAGCCCACATGCCCACCCTGAGACTCTGCAGGGAGAACATGGAAGAGTTATCTGGATTCCCCTCTCCTTGCCCTCTGGAAGGGTGCCCTGGCTCTAGGGATGTCTTTTCATGTCTAGTGCCAAATAAACCAGTTTCTCCAGCTCATCTCCACGTGTCTGTCCTGTTCCATGTTTGTCTTTCTTGACTGCTCCCTTACCAGAAAAGGTCAAAGCTTCTTGTGACCTAGTGTCATGGTATTCCTCCAGATGTGGGGCAGAGAAGAAGGGTATGGCTCAATGAATCGAGTGTGGTCAGATCATCATGTGGCCCTGGAGCAGGTCCCTTCCATAGGCTCCTCCTCTCTCMTGGTCCCTCCTTCCCTTCCTAATGCCTCTGCCCCAAGGGCTTCCTGGCTGGAGGATACTCATGAGCCTCAGCCAGCTCTTCCTGTCTGTGATGTTTATATTGTGGGTCATGGTGACTTTTCTCATCACAGGGTTGAATGCYGGAATCYGAGATTCGATTGCTACTCTTCCACCTTCTCATCACTGGTCCCTGGGTCCCTGTTCTGTCATGACTGATGATCCCTTATGTGTAATTAATACACAATTAACACAAGCTGAGCCCATCATCTGTGAGACCAGTGCTCAGGGCAGCAGCTACTGCAGTTGTGTGCACAGAGCTCTGTGCCTTGAATGAACAAWRRACACATTTCTATGTCTCTCAGGTGTGAGCTTTCAAGGTCAAGTCCCCTTCGGGTCTTCTGCACAGTGTTGGTGACAGTCCTTGCATTTCTAATRGGTTGCTTAATCTCTGGCATCTTACTGTGACATGTGATCATTCTCTATAGATGGTCCTGAGCTGGGCAGGCCTGAGAGGCTCCGGTTTTGCTTTGGTGTCAGGCCTTGTCCTAGACCAGTCTCCCTGTAGAGTTCTTGCTGCTGGCCACCTCATGCTCCAGGCTTTCCCTCAACATCCATAAATGAGAGGAAATGAGAGTTGTAAAGGATTTTATACTTTTATACAGCCAAGGCTGACTGTGACTCGCTGTATACTTAAAATGGTGCCTGTGGATGGATCCGAGCTAGAAAGAAACCAGTCATCAATGAATGAACTGTCCCCAATTGGCACACTCTCAGCACACACAGGCTTATACACACATGTACACACACACATACACACTCAACATGCACATACACGCATACACACACATGTACACACACACACATCCATCCTTGAGAGCTCTCATCTCTCAAGCTGGAGGTGAAACTGGATTCAGAGCTAGAGGTGAGGAGGGTTTGTATGTTACCACCCCTTTCAGCAGGAAGGCATGGAGCTCAGACTGCCTCTTTACCACTTTGGTGTTAGTTGATTTTTGTACTGATAAAATCAAAACAAAACAACTTAAACGATGGAGGAGCTACTTTGGCTCACGGGCTTAGAGAGCTCACTCCGTTGTGACTGAGGGCGGAGTGGAGAAGGTCACATGGTGGTGGTTAGGGATCAGTGAGGCAGAAGCGCRGCTCCTCTGCTGTCTTCGCTTCCCTGCTTTTATTTTAATCAGGCTTGCTTGAGCATGCGCAGGGCTAACTGACTTGGGGAACTTACCTAAGTGGTTGCCTTCCTGAAGAAAATAACTCCTCCTCCAGCAGCTAATAACAGTCAATAGCTYCCCAGCAGAGGGCGGGGCCTCTCAYGCTCYTCCCCAACCGAGCTGGAATAGCGACTATGGTCTTGTCCAATAACCACTCAGCAGCCTGGAGGTTGTGGGTGTAGCAGCTGTGGGGTGTCTGGAAGACTCTTCCCCATCTTCCTGCTCTTACATTCGTTCCTCTCCATCTTCTCTCCCATGTTGTTCCYTGAGCTTTTGAGAAGAGAGAATATAGATGTCCCATCTGGGGCGGAGCAATCAACAGTCCCTTATTCTTAGCACTTTGACTATGACTTTGTCATAGGTCACTTGCCTGGCACTGCATAAAGAAGCTGCTCTGTGCAAGGCTGAGAACAGAATCCATCTGTGGACATAAACATAGCCATTTGGAAAGCACATTCATAGCATTTCTGTTTATAAAAGCAACACTAGCAGGTTTCCTYGGTGTAAACTCTTAGCTGTGAGTCCTTGTAACATCAGAATCAAGTTACATGGCTTACAACATTGAATGCCAGAGTACACAACTCCATGGCAGAAGGGCAAACAGGGTACAGAAAGGAGRAAAGTCACCAGAGCTCYACAGGGCTGACCTACTGYCCAATGCTGGACATCCATGGTAGGTAGTGTCCTGATGGGACCTCTCATGGCCTTGGGCTGCCTCATCCACATGGTCTGGCTGGTTGGAGTCCCTACGGACTCTCTATTGAGATGACCCTCCCTTTTTATGCATATGATTGCTCTATCAGCATATATGCCTGCATCCCRGAAGAAGGCATCAGATCCCATTACAGATGGTTGTGACCACTATGTAGGTGCTGAGAATTGAATTCAGGACCTCCAGAAGAGAGGCCAGTGCTTTTAAGTGCGGGGCCATCTCTCCAGCTTCTGGTTCATTCTCTCCCCCTCTCTCTCTCCCTCTCCCCACTCCCTC
>BDUI01007255.1:5826-30217 GCA_002335545.1 Apodemus speciosus
GCAGTGTTAGGTAGAGTCAAGAGGATCCTGGCTTGATCTACATGATGCCTGAGTTTGGGGTTTATTGAGAGAACTTTTCTTCAGAAAGCCATGTCAGTGGACTGGAAAGATGGCCCAGTGGTTAAGAGCAGTTGTTGCTTTTGCAGAAGACCCAGGTTTAGTTCTTAGCCACATAGTAGCTTATACATTCAGTAATTCCAGCTCCAGAAGATGTAGCACCCTCCTTTGGCCTCTTCAAGCACTAGGCTATACACTACTATATGTGAGCGCTTGTATATATAAAATAAAAATAAATCTTTAAAAAGGAAGGAGAGAGCAATGGAACCAACCGCACACACACACACACACACACACACACACACACACATTCTTGTGAACACAGATGCTCTTGTGCACACATATGTTGACAAGCATACACAGGGAAGAAACATATAGATTGCATGTATATATACACACACATTTGTTATAAAACATTCTTTCTATGTTATTAATGAAAAATACAAATGAACATAGTTCTTCCTATGATATATACATACTACTTTTTCTTGGCTACATTGACACTCTAAAAATGCCTGTCCAGGGAAGAACTAAGAGCATTCTGTTTCATTGCTTTCTTATGAGCTTTTCTTCTATGTGAGAAAAGTTTGAGTTTGCAGAATGATTGGACCTCTCTTGCCATGCTGGGACTGTGTGGTGTCCAGCTGCGTTTTGCCATTCATATATAAAAGAGATAAACGGCTTTAACTTGTACATTGTATTCCATTGCTTTAAAAGGCAAGCTTTTGGACTTTCGTGTTCTTTTGAAATTTCTTCAAAAGCAAATTCATGCTTAAAAAAGACACTCATTTTAAGAAAATAGGGATACTTAAATTTTTAAAGAACTTACTGTATTGTAATTATATAAGATGTTATGATTATATGGAAGATTATAAAGAATACACAGCACCTAATTTTTTGAAAGTTAAATAATCGCTGATAGGTTTTTATTTGAGTGATACCTAAATTTACCACATGAGGGCGCTCATATCCTTTAAAACAAAAACAAAAACAAAAAAAAACCAAAACCCAGAAATCTACCCTTTAAAAATGTATGTTTTATTTTTTAATAGCACAAGCACACACCGTTTATTCATAAATCAGGAAGATACATTTGTCTTACTAGTTCAGATAATTATAGTGAGCTGTTTCTAAGGAAAGGACGTATGTTTTTAGTGGAAGTCGTCAGATGTGGTCTCTTCTGTCCTCCAGTTTCCACACCATGTTTCCCCTTGGGAAACAATTTATTTGCATTTTCTTTTTAAATTTAAATTTAAAAATTTTAGGGTAAAAATTATTGATTTTATTTTATTAGTACAAATAAAATAAAATTAAAGCTTATGTTTTTGGTCCAAGATTGAAATTTTTAAAGGTTCCATTTTATTTTATTTTATTTTATTTTATTTTATTTTATTGGATATTTTCTTTATTTACATTTCAGATCCCCTTTCCCAGTTTCCCCTCCGAAGCCCCGTCCCCATACCCTCCCCCCTCTTCTTGAGGGTGCTCCCCTGTTATTAGTATACTTAATAGGTTTTCATTACACTGCATTAAAATAAATGTCCTGTCTTCCTTTTTCCAGGTCACAGGTGTTGTAGGAAGAGCTGAACTCTTATCATCTGTCTTCTTCCTAGCTGCATTTCTCTCATATACTAAATCAAAAGGACCAGATAACTCCATAGGTACAGATCTACCCAATGTCTCTTATTGTGGTTATGAAACTTGATCAAATAACTATTTTAAGTGCTTCTTAATTAAGATAACATTTGGAGGTTGCCTTTATTGTTTTGGTATGTAATTGACATGTAACATTGCCAGTATTCTTAAAAATTACTTGTAATTTATTTTTGTCATTCCCCAGCAGGTTGTGTTCTCTATTATCAAATGATCAATCAACCGTAAAATGTCAGAGTAACTCTGAGTTTTATTTGTTATCTCCCATAAACCAAAACTTCAAGTGCAGACTCTTCTATCATGTGTGTCTGTGTGCGCACAAGTGTTTATGTTGTGTGTGTGTGTGTGTGTGTGTTTTGGAGTATAGGTACACATTTGGGACTATCAGAGAGCAACCTCTGGTATTGTTCCTCTCTTTCTGCTGAGACTTGTTCACGGTATGCGCTAGACCACAAGCTCACGGTTGTCTTTGATAAATAATAGCTAGTGGCCCATGATTGTATTGAAGCAAAGTTTGAAGCCTGATAGGATTTCACTTTTATTATGTGTCATCACAGTTAAATATTTATTGAGTCTATCATGTAGCTTCCTCTAAAATATATTTTATATATCCCTGAACCATTTTTCTGCTAAAGTGTGGCCATAGTGGTCAAAAAAAAGGCTTTAACCTATATTTGGTCAGTATTAAACTCTCAGGTTTATCCCCACTTTCTTTTGGTGGTAGCATCTCATCGTAGTATCCCGAGGTATTATGAATATGAATGTATCTATAGTTGAACTTACTGGGAACTGGAGCTTAGTTGATAGAGCGCTTGCTCAGTATTGGCTGGTCATTGGGTTCTGCCCTCTGCACTGCGTAGAACTAAATGTGGTGGCGTGCACCTGCAGTCCCAGCACTTGGGAGGTGAGGGGCAGAATCAGAAGTTTAAGGTTATCCTCAGTAAAGATGGTRGAATGAGTTGGAGGCCAACAATATGATACAGCAATGCATGTATACATAATGTAATAAGTTAAAAATGTCTGTCTTCTCAAATGTAACTTCTTCATGGAAAAGTTTTTACAGTTCCTTATATTTTTTGAAACATAGTACACATTATTATTAATAATTACCCTAGTCGACAGTATCCCATGAGAACTGCTTACTGCTGTCTAGTCATAACTTAGCCCTAATCAGTCAACTGTCCTGTTCTTCTCTTCCCTCCTGTCATCCCCAGATTCTCCTAACTACCACTACATTCACAAGTTCCATGAGATCAACTCTTTTAGATTTCCTCATATGACTAATGTAATACTTGCCTCCAGTTTCATCTATGTTCTTGCAAATTATAAGGTTTAGTTTGTGTATGTTAAATAGTGTTTGTGTATATGACCATTTTCTTGATATCCTGATCAGATAATACTACATTTATACAGTTCGCTTACTTTTGTGAACAATAATGCAGCAACAGGAAAATGTACAGTTTCCTGGATATACTGGTTTTCATCTCCTGCTAGGGCAGGAGCTGGAGCAATCACTGAGTTAAGATGCTAATCCTGCTACTAATTTTAAGGAACGTGCATACCATTTTCTTTGTGTTCCTAACACCAACCCTAGAAGTGTTCCCTTCTGTATCCTTTCTGATGCCTGTATAATCTCAGATATTAGTCTTCATTTCTGGCTTGATTAGTCACTAATCAGCCCTGTTAATTTATCCAAATTTAATCTTTATTATAAAAGTTAGCATGAATAGACAATTTTCATCTCCACAAAACTTTGTAGTTTGAATTATGCATCTTAATATCTTATTTTGATAATATATTAAAGGTATATAAATGTATTATAAAATATGAGTTATTGTTCAATAAGAAATAAAAATATTGATAGCTTTGAAGAGGAATTTAAARTATACTTTTTTCACWTTATAACAATTTGCATAGACCTCTTATTTTCTATTCTTAAATTGTAGTGTGGACCCCAATTGCATTGACAGTGCTTTTAGTGGCTGTTGCAACATTGTGTAAAGAACAAGGAATAACAGTTGTTGGAATTTGTTGTGTATATGAAGTATTTGTGGCCCAAGGGGTAAGGAAAAATTAAAATACCCATTTTCGCTTTTGTCATAGCTAAGTCAGATTTATTTTCTACATATGTCATTACATATAAATATTCTGCTTACTATAATGAAAGCACAATTTATATGAAACAAATGTATTTTGTCCTTTTAACCCACCAAAAAAAAAAAAAATTAGAATGTTATGATACCTTCATGTTTTAAGAACTAAAAGTTTTARACAACTCATGGATATTCCAGTGATACCATTATAGTTCAGCTCAGTATTTGCCAAAGTTATCAAAATTGGTATTATTCATGATGTCCAAGAAGAAGGAAGGCATGGCCCCTGGTTCTGGAAAGGCTCAGTGCAGCAGTGTAGGGGAAYACCAGAACAGGGAAGTGGGAAGGGGGGTGGATGGGGGAACAGGGGGAGGGAAGAGGGCTTATGGGACTTTCGGGGAGGGGGGAAATCATTTGAAATGGAAATAAAGAATATATTGAATAAAAAAAATAATAAAAAATTGGTATTATTCTTTATCAAGACTACAAATTGTCCTATATTATTTATTTTTAAGTTAGTCTTTGTTTTAATTAAATGTTTAGAATTGCTGCATTACTGAACATGTGCATAGGTGTTTGTCACACAGACTTTTCTTTTGTAGTACACTCTGCCGTTGTTGTGTGCAGTGGCCGGGCAGTTTCTCCGCGGGAAGGGAAGCATCCCACTTTCTATGCTGCAGACATTAATAAAACTCATTGTCCTGATGTTCAGTACCTTACTACTCGTCGTGATCAGAGTCCAAGTTATTCAGTCACAACTTCCAGTGTTTACAAGGTATGAAATTCTTGATTGTCAGTCATCATAAGTGTTCCAGGAAGTCTTTAGTTCAGACTTAATTTTTCAACAGCTTTACTGAGATATCAATATGCTTTAAAAGCTACACATACTATTTAAATGTAAATMTAAATACATGGATTATTCTGGCAGATATGTTTACAGTTTTTGTGTGAAACCTACACAGCAAAGATTGAGTGTTGCCTTCATATTCTGAGGGATTTGGAAGTGTTTTATCAAGTAATATTGAAAGAGAAAAATCTTTAAGCCTCTCACTAGACTTGTAAATTTGTATATTTTTCCTTGCATATCAGTAACTTAAATTCATTTTTTTTTTTTTTNATTAATCTACAGTGTTGTGATTTTTCTCATTGTCTTATCTATGCTCTGTATCTGATTTCTAAAAAAGCCACCCTTTACAAGTTGTATATGACTTCCTTGGATATACATTTTGGCTTGGAACATTTATCTTTGGGAAAATATAAGACAAAAATTTTATATTAAATTATGGTTTTTGTTTCCTTGTTATAAAAATTTTCAGATGCTATCATCGTTCTCCTTGAAGGATTTTGACATGCCTTGATCTATCAGCAGAAATTCCTTCAACTTTTATCTCTAAAAATACCTTTATATTATTTCTGTTTTTGAAAAATATTTTTTTCAGTAAAGAACATTATCTCACTTGTCCTTAAAAGTTGGTTTCACTATCACCCAGCATGCACTGCTTCTATAGGCTGTCTCAGAATGTTAAGAAATGATATATTTGTTTTATTTTGTTCTTAGATATGCTCTTCTGCACAGATGTGCACTCAGACATGCTTTTCTTATGTCTCCCATATTTCTACACGTTCTGTTGTGTTTTGTGGTCTTCCGTCGTACACTCTGTCATGATTCCTTTCGGTTAGTTTGTGTGGTGTGAGTTTGCCTCTCCGTATGAGTTGCATGCATTCTATATACACCTGGTGATTTTGAGTGGATGCGAACCATCAAGAGCACTCATGTATTCCCATGCAGACTTCTGAGGGCTGTTCTGGGTGTGTTAATTTATTATTTAAAGTTGTTTTATCTTTTAATTTTTGCTTTTAAATTTTACTTGTAGAACCACAGTAAGGCTCGGCCTAGGAATTATTTTGTCTCACAAGACCTTTCTGGCCATGGAACTAAACTGAAATTTTTTAGCCAACTGTCAAGTTAACTATCCCCCACACTGTTTTGTTTCTTTTTTAAGAAACCGTTTAATTGGGGATTTGCTTCCTTTTGTACAGTGTTAGTCCATAAACACCGTGATAGGAAGCAGACAGTCGGTGCTGGTGCACTCGCCGGGAGCTTTACATCTGATCCACAGGCAGCAGCAGGCAGAACGAGCTACACCGGGCCTGGTGTGGGCTTCTGAGACTTCAGACCCACCCAGTGATATGCCCCCCAGTAAACCGCACTCCCCAGCCGTCCAAACAGTCCCAACCCCTGATGACAGCATTCATCGGAGCCCATGCTCCCTTCTCCTTCAAACCACCACAGAAGCTTAGAAGGGAAGRCRGGCGGTTAGCGGAAGCTTACAGCTTCAGAAGGAGAGTCTGACCAGCCTGTGGGGCGTATGGTCCCAGGCAGCTAGGCGTGACACTGGAGATGACATCAGACCCACAAGCATGAGGCACAAAGAACTGGAAGGAAAGGGCTGGAAGGATAGACRGAAGGAGAGGAAGGAGGGCTTCGATCAGCCAAGAAAGTGAWTAAATAATAATTAAATTATTAAATAGTCAATACTAATTGAATTAATGGAGGGGAAAAGAAAGTAAGTTCTATGTATGAAAGTATCAGAAAACACAGAATACTTAGAATCAATCTAATGAAATGTGTGTAGTATTTCTGTGCTGACAACTTAGGAATGAGAGAAATAAGTCATAAATAATATATAATARGGGGCTTGATAGTGTTAGAATGATACTTCTCTGTAATTAACCATAGACTGAATTCTATACCACTCAATCCTAAGAGACATTGACACAGTAACTCTAAAATTCATATGAAAATGATAAATGTTTAGAATGGCTAAAAGAATGGGATCAGGCCATCTTTTAGCCTTAATCAGAGAAATTTCTCCCTGCGACACCAGTTACCAGAGACCTCTGTGGTGGTTTGACAGGGAATGGCCCCTGTGGGTTCATAGCAACCCCAGACATTTTTTGTTAGTAGATTTTATCTCTTGATTTTTTTTTCGAGACATTCTTTCCTGACTATTAGTTCCAGTGTAACATCTATAGCAAATAACTACAACTAGGTCGTCGCCTGAAAGAACATGCCCTTCTCCTAGCTTCTGGTAGCTTCTGGCATTCTTTGGCATTTCTCTACTTGTAGCTTCCTCAGACAAGTTTGCCCCATCCTTATATAGCCTAGCCCGTGTATCTGCTTGTCTCCTGGTAAAGGGCACTAAGTCTTTGGAGATAATGCCCGTCTAGTGTGACTATCTTAAGAATTTAAAATCTGCATTCCATGGTTGCCTGCTGTAACATTAAATTTTTTCCTACTTTATCACTGTTAAATTATTAAATAAAGTTTAAAATAGCCTCCTATAAATTTTAAGTAATTAGTGTTACGTGAAATAATTGAGGAAGGGAAAAAAACACCAACATAGTGACTTTGTTGTCCATGATAGTATGTTATAAGTACTAGCTGGAAATACTAATTCATATCCATAATGCTCTACAAGCATGGATTAGAAAAAATCAGAGTATTGTCTAGGCCAAAACRTCTGAAATATTTCCCTGTAATTAATTATTCTTAGCATTTTTTAATTTAAGAAATAATTTCAGCTTATCTTTTACATGATTCTATTAGTGCCCAGCTAAACTCATGTTTATTATGAGAAATAGAGTGCGTTATGGTTTCCTTATTCTTATTTTCAATAATTTTGCTCTTCTTATCAATCATTCTGAAAAATTCTGTGTCCATGTGTTATGAGTGTGTATTTGATACGTATTGCATATAATAAATATTTTTTAAATAATTTTTAAATGTGATTTTTAATGTAATTTTTAAAATTAGATTCTATAGTACTGCCCMGAGAAATTGATTTTAATGTGATTTGGTTTGTTTAAACATTGATTCTTGAAATCAAGTATCATAAATWAGCTATTAATTTTATAAAATGAACAGTGTTTCTTCTAAATAGAAAGAGCTTCAAGTTGAGTTCCACTTCTTTTGCTGTTCAAGCTCTGACTCTAAAGGCCTGCTACTTTCCAYACATAATCAACTATAAAAGTTCTGAATGATACACTGCTTATTCATGCAATATGACTTTTCTCAGCCATTTGATACTTTTCAGAGTAAGGCAAGTCAAACAGGATGGAGTTTGATGTCTAATTCATTTCCTCATTTTAAAACAACTAATTGGGTTCCTAAGTACTATATGTAAATTTAGTCATTCAAATTTAGTATTTAGATAAAACAGCAAATATGTAAACATAGTCCTTTGTAATAAACTTATTTTTTTAATATTTTACCTAATTTACAAAAGGTAGACTGTAATAATTAAACTCATATTCAGTATATCATGATTTGGAGAAAACTGGATACAAACATGTTCTTATTTACTAGGAGGAAAATGAGAACACAGAATGCTGAGTGGGATCACTGCTAACTACTCTGTATTGAAAATTCTATTTTCAGTTCATTTCAGAGCAGGACAAAAGCTGTAGTGCTGCAGCTTTGTCTGTAGTGAAGGACAAAGACAGGTTTTCCCTGGAAGCCATACTTCATTAGCATTTAGCTCCAAGCCTTCACTTGTACTGGTCAGCATGACAAGGTGTTCTGGAACCTTCCAGACAACAAGCGATCTCTTCATGGCTTTCAGTTTGAAGGTCATGATCCAATGAAAGGACTGCAGGCTGGTCTGGMTCGTTCTAGTAATCCCTGAAAAGAGCTGACGGAATGCTTCTCAAGCCTTTCTCCATGGCTCTCATGGCTCTCAGGAGACACTTCATTTAGGTTAGACAGTTTGATTCGGACTTCTTAATTAGAAAGCAGGATTCTGGGGTACCTATAGCAATGTATTTTTGTTATTTATTTTTATTCTGTGTACGCGTGTACCACGTGTGTGCAGGTAGGAACAGAGGCCAGAACGTGTTAGATTCCCTGGAGCTGGAGTTGCAGGCGTGGTAAGCTGCCCGGTGTGGGTGCTGAGAACCGAACTTAGGTTTCGGCCAGAGCAGCAAATGCTCCTAACTGCTGAGTCCCAATGTATTTATTCTTCTGTTTAACAGCATTGCAMATAAAGTAATTTTATGTTTTACTTATGTATATGAACACATAAAATTTGTATTTAAAAGGTGGGATCTGGTACTGCTGGCTCAGTGGGTAGAGGTACCTGCTACCAAAACTTAGAGGCAGAGGTCCCTTATGGGTGATGGAGAGAGAGCTGAGTCCCACAAGCCCTCCCCATGTATGTGAGTGTCATGCTCATGCCCTCATTGTCACTGCCACTGCCACTGCCCCTTCCCCTCCCCATTAGTTAAAACAAATAAAGCCAACAACGTTTAAAATTAGAGCTGCTGTTTGCTATTTACAGAGTACATGCATACATAATTGCCATACTTGAGAAACTAAGACAGGAGGATCATGTATTCAAGGTTAGCATGAATTATATAAGCAATAATCCTGACTTAAAATAAAGAGTGGCTAAGATAAGACGCAGCTCAGAAATAGAGTGCTGGCTTCTTATTCAGTGTTGTGGTCTCAGTCCTCAACTTAAACAAAGAGAAAACAAGTTTTGTTTAAATATCTTTTGTGTTGTTTGTGCAGGTTTGATAATCCAGCTGCTGTAAGCCCAACCCCCACCCGACAGCTGACTTTCAACTACCTCCTTCCTGTGAATGCTTGGCTTCTGCTGAATCCTTCCGAGCTCTGCTGTGATTGGACCATGGGAACAATACCACTGATAGAATCATTTCTAGATGTTCGAAATCTCGCCACGTTTGCTTTCTTTTGCTTTCTGGGGGCTTTGGGAATATTCAGTCTCAGATACCCTGGTGACTCCTCAAAGACCGTCCTAATGGTAAGAAATCTTACTCTTAAATACTGTGCATTCAGTTGGTGGTTACATTTGACGTTATCTTTAATTTATCCAGTGTATGTTTCTAATANATATAGCCTTCTATTAGTCTATATGAATTCTGTACTATTATTTCCAATTGCTTGTCTGTCTGTGGAACCAGAAAATGTTTATTATGRAGTCAAATATGAGTGATAATTGCCCAGGGACTCAGATTCAGGTTGTCCCAAGTTCCATGTTCCCATGTGGTAACAATTGAAGTATTTTTTTATAGTAACAAAACAGTGGAAAGCATAAATCAAGATGACTCTTTTAGATACTTCTCTGGAAACATCAGCTAGGTTATTTTAGAGCAAAGTAGGGCAATTTCTGCTGTAGGTYTCAGATGCCACCCAATGATGCTCTTAGTTTTTGTGTTGGTGGAAGACAAGGTCTGATTATATTTTCAAGAGGATTTATCTAAATGTCACAAGAATGTCAGATGTCCCAGTTTAGTTTCTATTGGTGTAATAAGACACTCTGATCAAGCACAGTTTAGAGAGGGAAAGGTTTATTTCATCTTATACTTTGTAGTCCATCATCAAAGGATGCCAGGACAGGAATTCAAGGCAGCAACCTGGAGGCAGGAACTGAAAAGCTGTTTACTATCTTGCTCCTAGATGCGTGTTCACTGTGTGTCTTCTCCTGTGTTCAGTATGCATTTGCTATTGGACATCACCAGCATGTACTTCTCTAGAGGGATACAAGACTCATAGCTGGCAGAGGTTATCTCCTTTGTTTTACCACATTGTTCCCCTAATTCTCCCAGGTGCCAAAGTCCTTTAAATAGTTCATCTGGAAATCAGTGTTCCTCTGAGGAGCAGGAAAGTAGATTTTAGCTCAGATTTGCATGGAATGTTTCTCAAGAGTCTCAATGTGTTGTGCACAGACCTTACATGCCATCTTCACTAAGGCATTGGGAGGTTATGGAACAGGAATCGTATTCCCCCTTCACAGATGAGGGTACTGGGGCATCAGTCATTTATCCGCAGTGACAGTGCCAACCAACAGCAGAATGAATAAGGAAGCCCTAGCCTTCTTGTTCTACTCTCAAGTTCCATTTAGTTCACAGAATAAAGTTCTCTGGGGCATTCCAGGTATTGGGACACATCACTAACATCATGATAACAAGAGGTTCTATTACAGTTTGGGGGCTGAATACTGCATACATTGGCTAAATCACTCTTCAGGATAACCTACTAAGTTGATACCTTTATACAGATGAGAAAACCAAAGCTTAGCATGGTTAAGTGGACTGAGGACACATAACATGAGTGTGAAAACAATATCTAAACTCCCATACTGAGACCCTGTGGTTCTATGCCCTTCCTAGCATAACTCCTCCTGGAATCTAAGAATCTATTGGATGAGGAAGGACTATGGACTTGGAAATAAATCATGATTTCCAAGATANGAATGCTTCTCAAGCCTTTCTCCATGGCTCTCATGGCTCTCAGGAGACACTTCATTTAGGTTAGACAGTTTGATTCGGACTTCTTAATTAGAAAGCAGGATTCTGGGGTACCTATAGCAATGTATTTTTGTTATTTATTTTTATTCTGTGTACGCGTGTACCACGTGTGTGCAGGTAGGAACAGAGGCCAGAACGTGTTAGATTCCCTGGAGCTGGAGTTGCAGGCGTGGTAAGCTGCCCGGTGTGGGTGCTGAGAACCGAACTTAGGTTTCGGCCAGAGCAGCAAATGCTCCTAACTGCTGAGTCCCAATGTATTTATTCTTCTGTTTAACAGCATTGCAMATAAAGTAATTTTATGTTTTACTTATGTATATGAACACATAAAATTTGTATTTAAAAGGTGGGATCTGGTACTGCTGGCTCAGTGGGTAGAGGTACCTGCTACCAAAACTTAGAGGCAGAGGTCCCTTATGGGTGATGGAGAGAGAGCTGAGTCCCACAAGCCCTCCCCATGTATGTGAGTGTCATGCTCATGCCCTCATTGTCACTGCCACTGCCACTGCCCCTTCCCCTCCCCATTAGTTAAAACAAATAAAGCCAACAACGTTTAAAATTAGAGCTGCTGTTTGCTATTTACAGAGTACATGCATACATAATTGCCATACTTGAGAAACTAAGACAGGAGGATCATGTATTCAAGGTTAGCATGAATTATATAAGCAATAATCCTGACTTAAAATAAAGAGTGGCTAAGATAAGACGCAGCTCAGAAATAGAGTGCTGGCTTCTTATTCAGTGTTGTGGTCTCAGTCCTCAACTTAAACAAAGAGAAAACAAGTTTTGTTTAAATATCTTTTGTGTTGTTTGTGCAGGTTTGATAATCCAGCTGCTGTAAGCCCAACCCCCACCCGACAGCTGACTTTCAACTACCTCCTTCCTGTGAATGCTTGGCTTCTGCTGAATCCTTCCGAGCTCTGCTGTGATTGGACCATGGGAACAATACCACTGATAGAATCATTTCTAGATGTTCGAAATCTCGCCACGTTTGCTTTCTTTTGCTTTCTGGGGGCTTTGGGAATATTCAGTCTCAGATACCCTGGTGACTCCTCAAAGACCGTCCTAATGGTAAGAAATCTTACTCTTAAATACTGTGCATTCAGTTGGTGGTTACATTTGACGTTATCTTTAATTTATCCAGTGTATGTTTCTAATAGTATATTTCTTTTTTGATCATTCCTGATTTATAAGCCTGTTAGATTGCCTTTATAGTAATTATTAATTAAATTAATATAACTAATTTGCAGGTATATTATATTTGCAGGTAATTTGCATGCACATTCAGCTGTGTAAAGCAGAAGTTAATATTTTTTCTAATTTGATAGGAAAAAAATCACATTGCATCCCTTTGTCATGCATTTACATTTTATTCTTTTCCAACTAGATTATATACACACATTTGAAAAAATAATTATATTGTATACTTGGGTTTTTGACATTATGAGTAGTGTCATGCAATATGCAGCTAAAAGTAATAGATTTTAAGTTCTGTTACAAGATTTTACTTATTCCCTGAGTAGGACTATGTCCAGAAACCTGATTATTTCAAAACTATTTGTGTGGGGGGCTGTGTTGTTTGTATTTTTTTTAATTTATTGATTTTTTTTACACTCCATATTTTATCCCCCCACCACCCCTCCACCCCCTGACTGTTCCACATCCCATACCTCCTCCCCACCTTCCTGTCTCCATGAGAATGTCCCCACTCTCCATCTTTGAATGAACACAGACCCGGCAGTCCTCTACTGTATGTGTGTTTGGGACCTCATATCATCTAGCGTATACTGCCTGTTTGGTGGTCCAGTGTTTGAGAGATCTCGGGGGTTCCGATTAAAGGAGACTGCTGGTCCTCCTACAGGATTGCCCTTCCCAGCTTCTTTCAGCCTTCCCTAGTTCAACAATGGGTCAGCTGCTTCTGTCCATTGGTTGGGTACAAATATCTGCATCTGACTCTTTCAGCTGCTCGGTGGGTCTTCTGGAGTGCGGTCATGCTGCATTCCTTTTTGTGAGTAATAGTGTCAGGCCTTGGGACCGCCCCGTGAGCTGGATCCCACTTTGGGCCTGTCCCTGAACCTTCTTTTCCTCAGGCTCCTCTCCATTTCCATCCCTGTAATTCTTTCAGAGAGGAACAATTATGGGTCAGAGTTGTGACTGGGATGGCCCCTCTCTCCATCATTTGATGCCCTGTCTTCCTGCTGGAGGTGGGCTCTACAAGTTCCCTCTTCCCACTCTCAAGCATTTCATTTAAGGTCCTGAAAGTCCTGAGAGTCTCTCACCTCCCAGGTCTCTGATGTGTTCTGGGGGGGTCCCCCAACCTCCTATCTCTCAGGGTTGCCTGTTTCCATTCTTTCTGCTGGCCCTCAGGGCTCAGTCCTTCTTCCCCCACCCAATACCAGATCATGTTCCCCTCTCCTCCCCGACACTCTCCTGCCCCGTCCACTATCCATCCCAGGTTCCTCCCTCCCTCCACACTTGTGATTGCTTTCTTCTCCCACCCAAGTGGGACTGAGGCATCCTCACTTGGGCACTTCAGCTTGTTGGTCTTATTGAGTTCTGTAGCTAATATCCACTTATTAGTACATACCATGCATGTCCTTTTGGGTCTGAGTTACCTCACTCAGGATGATATTTTCTAGTTCCATCCATTTTCCTGCA
Source organism: Apodemus speciosus (assembly GCA_002335545.1). Lineage (NCBI taxonomy): Eukaryota > Metazoa > Chordata > Mammalia > Rodentia > Muridae > Apodemus > Apodemus speciosus. The sequence goes on from BDUI01007255.1 coordinate 19,617, forward strand.
AAACTTAAGATATCCTCATTTTTAATAGCTGAGTATTATTCCATTATGTAAATAAACCATATTTTCTATATCCATTCCTCTGTAGAGGGACATGTGGGTTGTTTCCAGCTTCTGGCTATGACATATAAGGTTGCTATGAACATAGTGGAACATGTGCCCCTGTGGCATGGAGGGGCATCTTTTGGGTATATTCCCAAGAGTGGTATTGCTGGTTCTTCATGGATATCTATTTCCAGTTTTCTGAGGAACCTCCAGATTGATTTCCAGAGGTGTAAGATCTCTCCAGTTTCTTTACTAGGCACTTAGTGCTATGCACTTTCCTCTTAGCACTGCTTTCATTGTGTGTCATAAGTTTGGGTATGCTATGTCAATATTCTAATTAAATTCCAGGAAGTCTTTAATATCTTTCTTCTTCCCTTACCAAGTTATCACTGAGTAAAGATTTGTTCAGTTTCCACGTGTATGCGGGCTTTCTGGTGTTTTTGCTGTTATTGAAGACCAGCCTTAGGCCATGGTGGTCTGATAGGATGCATGGTATTATTTCTAACTTCATGTGTCAGTCAAGGATTGTTTTGTGACCAGTTATATGGTTGATTTTGGAAAAGATACCATGAGGTGCTTAGAAGAAGGTGTATTCTTTTGTTTTAGGCTGAAGTGTTCTGTAGATATCTGTTAAATCCATCTGGTTCATAACCTCTCTTAGTTTCACTGTGTCTCTGTTTAAGTTTCTATTTCAATGACCTGTCCATTGGTGAGAATGGGGTGTTGAAGTCTCCCACTATTATTTTGTGGTGTTCAACATGTGTTTTGAGCTTTAGTAAAGTTTCTTTTATGAATGTGGGTGCCTTTGCTTTGGGGGCATAGATGTTCAGAATTGAGATTTTTCTCTTAGTGGTTTTCCCTTTGATGAATATTAAGTGTCCTTCCTCATCACGCTTGATAAATTTGGGTTGAAATCTATTTTATTAGATATTAGGCTGGCAACTCCAGCTTGTTTCCTGGGACTATTTGCTTGGAAGACCTTTTTCCATCCTTTTACTCTGAGATAGTGTCTGTCATTGTTATTGAGGTGTGTTTCTTCTATGCAGCAAAATGCTGGATCTTGTTTGCATATGCAGTCCGTGAGCTTATGTCTTTTTATGGGTGAGTTGAGTCCATTAATATTGAGAGATATTAAAGTCAGATGACTGTTGGTTCCGGATATGTTTGTTTTTGTAGGTGGCTTTATGTGCTTGTGGTCCTCTCCTTTTGGCTTTGTTGTGAGATGCTTCATATCCTGTCCTTTCTTTGGTGCAGGTACCTTCCTTGTGTTGGCATTTTCCTTCTAGGATCCTCTGTAGGGCTGGATTGGTAGTAGATACTGTTTGAATTTGATTTTGTCCATCTCCATCTATGTTGATTGAGAGTTTTGCTGTGTATAGTAACCTGGGCTGGCATTGACCTCTGAGCAGGCTCTTCTGGCTTTCATAGTCTCTGTTGAGAAGTTTGGTGTAATTCTGACAGGTCTACCTTTGTATGTTACTTGGCCCTTTTCCCTTACAGCTTTTAATATTCTTTCTTTGTTCTGTGTGTTCAGTGTTTTGATTATTATGTGAGGATTTTCTTTTCTGGTGCTGTTTATTTGGTGTTCTGTAGGCTTCTTGTACCTTTATGGCCATCTTTTTCTTTAGGTTGGGGAGGTTTTCTTCTATGATTTTTGTTGACATTATCAGGTCCTTTGAGCTGGGAATCTTCATTCTCCTCTATTCCGATTATTCTTAGATTTGGTCTTTTCATTGTGTCCTGAATTTTCTGGATACTTTGGGTTAGGACTTTTTTATGTTTTGAATTTTCTTTGACAGTTGTGTCAATCTCCTCCACGGAATCTTCTACACCTGAGAGTCTCTCTTCTATCTCTTGTATTCTGACTTATGGAGTTGATAGACTTACTGATTGGTCATTTTTCCTCCTTACATGGTGTTGCTGAGTGAGCACTGTCAAGTCCCACAAATAAAATTTCTTTTGACAGCTAAGTTATTGTTTTTTTAATGATCATCAAATTTAAGGCTATTTATATCTAAATAGTTTTATATCTAGCTGGTTCTTTATTAATCATGTATCTCTAGGAAGTGAGAAGAAAAAAATACCTTTAAAGGTTCATGCTTTGATTTTAAAAATACCCTGAAATTTCAGACACATAAATTGATGTAATATAGCTTCACCTCTATTACATTAATAAGGAAGAGGCTGTCTTTTCTCTGTGCCCTTTAGATAGTTTCAGATTTCCAAAGCGAAGCATTGAATTGCACGTTTAACTAGGTCCTGTGACGAAGCAAAGGGACCTGCAGCTGTAACTCACGTGGTAGACTGCTCGCCTAGTGCGCTCGAGGTCCTGGTGCAGGCAGGAAGGTCAGAAGTTAGAAGCTGGTAACAGCCATTCCAAGGCCAGCCTGGGCTACAGGAGACCCTACCTGGAAAAACCTGGGGGCGGGGGCGGGGGAAGCAGGGAAACAAGCAAATGTCCGGAGCTACAAGTCCTAAACTCTCACACTTACATCTTCCCATGTTATTCATAGGCTTAGCCACGGTGGCTTTACAGTCCAGAAACCACAYGCCGTCCCATTTTCTGRAGAACAGGACCTCTGAAGATCCTTATGTTTTTCTCAGAAAGCAATGCTAACATTTTAGGGATTCCTTTAAAGAATAAAAAAGCAACTGATTTAAAGGGACAGTTTTATCTTTATGTACATAGTAAAGCTTCTTGTTAGACATGTGGGACCTGTTAGATTATAAGGTGACCTGGAGAGCTACTAAGCAGTCAAAGCCCTGCCCGCTCTTCAGAGGACCACATTCAGTTCCCAACACCCATATCGTAGTTCCCAAGTGTTCCTAACTCCAGTTTTCAGAGGATCTGATGCCCCCTTCTGCCCTCTGTGGGCACAGTAAACACATACACACAGGCAGAACACCCATACACATAAAATACAAAGAAAGAAACTCATTTAGAAACATCTGGGAGAGCAGCATATTATACGTGCTATGACTAAGCTACAGAGCCAGAAGTCTGATGTCTTATCTAAATCACTTTCCTTCATTTCTTCATGTGGTTTCTTGTAGGAATGTTATAGAAAACAAAATTTTTGTTTGTTACAAACATTAATGATATTATTCTGCTAAACAACCTATTAACATCTTTGCCTTACTGTTGCAACATGCACAAAATTTAGATTTGTACATTTTCTCCTTCTCCTCCTCTTCCTCCTCTTCCTCCTCTTCCTCCTCCTCTTCCTCCTCCTCCTCCTCCTCCTCCTTTTTATTTCATTCTTCCTATGTAACAAAAATGGTTGGTTCCTCGACCAACATCTTCTCAAACTTTACTGCCTCCCTTCTGGTAAACACCATTCTGTTCTCAATTTCTACTGTCACTGTTTTTTTATATTCCATATGTAAATGAGAGTATCAGATATATGGCATAATGCCCTTCTGTCTGAGTTTCATTCTCTTTTTAAGATTAAATGGGATTTTCTTGAGCATATATGCCCTATTTTCTTTATCTGCTCTGCCCATCACTGTGTTGGCTCATTTGTTGGCTATTCTGAATCATGGTGCGATAATGGAGGTGCAGATAGATATATCACAGTGTGTAGGTTTCCTTTCCTTTGGCTATATACCTACGAGTGGGATTGCTGGATTGTGATAATCTGTTTTTAATATTTCGAGGCATTTCCATACCATTGCCCACATTACCAAATCAGTTCCTAATGTTAGGTTAACATTTCTCCACATTCTTCTTAACACTTGCTCAGTTGCCTTTCTGACAGTAGCCATTCTGACTCAGAATCTGAGTCTATTGATGTTTAAATTTGAACTTCTCTGCTGATATGGGGCATTTTTCATATAGCTTTTGGTTATTGGTATGTCTTCTCTGCCCATTTCTCATTGGATATTTTTGCTTACTAATAAGTGGAATGTGCTATTTTCAAAATATTTTTAAATTAATTTTTAATTTAACTAGGCGACCCTCGGTAGTCAACCTTTGCCAAAAGTCGTATTGCTCACAGGACAAGGATTGCTATTAGGCTTCCATCCTTAGTGCTGCAGAAGGYACAGGATGTAATTTCAAGTAGTGACTCATRTTTTATTGGCAGTCTTGCAAAGTAAATTCTAGAATTAGCAAAACTCTCTCCTCATCTTGCTGATGTGCATGCCGATGTTTGTTACCACCCGGTGTGGCCTTCGTGTTCATTTCTCAGCCAGTGTTTTCTAAAATAGTYGACAGCTTATGTACTCCAAGTAAGTTACAGACGCCTGTGTTGCTGGTCCTCTGTGCTGTTTAATTGAACGTGCTATCTTCTTTTTCATTCTAGGCACTTTGTTTAATGGCGTTACCATTTATTCCTGCATCAAACCTGTTCTTTCCTGTTGGATTTGTTGTTGCTGAGCGAGTACTATATGTTCCTAGCATGGGGTTCTGTATTTTGGTGGCCCATGGATGGCAAAAAATTTCAAACAAAAGGTGAATTAAATGCTAGTTTGTTTAATGACTATAAAATTTAAAGTCAGATACATTAAAATGTGTTAGTATATTAGTCTGCATGTAGCCCAGTTTTCTAAGCCATATTTTCAGTCTTTCCACCTTTATAGCTCTAATTCAAGTTCGAAAAGCTCTGCCCTGCCTCTTCMGTCAGTGTTCTCTCGCCMTAGTTTGTTACAGCCCCACACGACAGCCTGAGTCAAACCCATGTCAKATCGGTGCTGCTTTTACTGAGGCTAAAGCAAGATGAGCATTTCCACACTCACGGGCGGTGACTCAGCAACACTCGCCCCGAGTGAGCCGTCCTGAGTGCTTCGTGTATGTAACGTGTTTAGCGCGCATATGGGGTTTTCGTTGCATTACCAATTAAAGAACAATATGCTTAGAAACTCGTAACCGTAGGGAGCATGTACATGTACTGTGTTAATAAAATCGTCATATCGAGCACATTTATAAGTCAGATAATACTAAGGTAATACTAAATTTTGATTTACATCTGACTTTATCTCTCTTACAAATTGGCTCCTATTATATCCGGTTGATATTTTTATTTAAAAAATTATTTACATGGGTTCTGTAACATCTCCCACCTACTTATCGCATGTAAATCCTATTTCAGAATCTTCTTGTTATACTCATTCTGAATATTTCCACATTTTTCTGCATTTTGCAGCTAGCCTCTTTTGATGTGTATGTACTCACTAGATTATCTTATTAGTTTCACAATTTTTATCCACATCTACCAAACCCTTCTTAGAACTTCTACCCATATACACAGTCTTATCACCAATTTTTAGCACCTACTATGTGCCAAGGATGATTTATTGWTACACATTGACTCTCTAAGGGTCACTTGAGTGAGTCAACTATTCAGTTGTAAGCAAGGATCCAAAGGACACTAATGCTAAATTCAAACTTATCAGTTTTTAAATCATGAACTGTTAAATACAGCTTTAGAAATAGCGATTAACACTTTAGAATATGGAGTTAACTTTCTCTCTTTGTTCATGATACAAGTTTATAGGTCAAATTATTTTGAAAAAAAATATTTTTACTGAAAGTATGTAGACTTTTTACATGTCGCTATTTACATTGTTAACATACAAATGTTAATGTTTACATTAACAGTAAAGTGTTAAAAAAAACTCTTACATAATTTCTGGGTATTGCTTAAAATATATGAGAGAGTTGTGTAGGCTCTCTACAAATGTTTATCTTTTTTTTTAATCCTTTTATTCTTTTTTTAGCAAACGTCCCCAGGGATAGGGGACAAGGGGAAGTGAGACTGCAAGCCCTCCCGACCCACCCTTTACCCCCTAATATATTTATAATCTATAAATTGTAGATTTATAGCCCCAAAGATGAGAAATATTAATCATCTTAGATGAGGGTCTTGAGCAGCCCCAGGCTTTGCTGTCCTGTGAGAATTTTTTAACAAATTCCAAAAAATAAAATATAAGTGAAGTCTCAGTTGGTGGACCATCTTCATAATATTTAATTTGGGGGTGTACTTTAAATGTGTAAAGTCATTACAATGAATTCAAACATGTTAACTTAGAATTATCTCTTCTAAGGAAAAATGCTTTTGGTGATGAAGACAGTATTTTTCCTTGTTTTTATCTTTTCAACAGTGTACTGAAAAAGCTTTCGTGGGTTTGTCTGTCCATGGTGATACTAACCCATGCCTTGAAAACACTTCATAGAAATTGGGACTGGGAGTCAGAATATACATTGTTTATGTCAGCCTTAAAGGTAAAGTATTTTTATTCAGAGGACAGGAAAATGTGTATTTGTAAAACTGTATTTACCATACTTTTAAATAGACATTTAATTCTATTTTAGCTGAGAAGTAATACATTGTTTTTATATACTATATTCCATATCCAAACTCCCTAAGTTACTACTTAATTATATGTCCAAAGAATATAACACACACACATATGCATTTGTTGTGCATATGCAGCTTTGTTGCTAATGGTGTATAAAATAATGAGTTCTGTAATCAATGCATCATTAATTGAGTGAGATGAAGTGCGATAGTGTCATCCTACTGTGTGAAGTGCATAATAGTGTCATCCTACTGTGTGAAGTGCATGATAGTGTCATCCTATTGTGTGAAGTGCATAAAAGTGTCATCCTACTGTGTGCAGGAATATCACTGCTTCAGCACTTTGGAATGGAGCTGGTAAGCAGAATTTTATTTAAGAAGCACACACACACGATTTTAAAGTTATCAGTGACTATTTCCATAAGCACTTCCTATCATCATTTACAAATCTCTAGACTCATATTGCCTTTTGACTATTTCTTTTTTAAAATATCTCTGAGATATTCTGTGTGAGTATGTATATATGAATATATGAATTCAGGTGCCCACTGAGGCCAGAGGTGTTGGAGTCCCCTGAAGCTAAAGTTTCAGGCAGATAATAGCTGTCTGATGTGTATGCTAGGACCCAAGCTGAAGCTCTCTGTGAGAGCACTCCATGCTTGAAACTGCTAAGGCATCTCTCCAGCCCCTCCTTTGGCTACTTCTTTATTTCCCATTATTTAGCTTTTGAATTGTCTGCTTCATTATAGTAGTCTATGAGATATCTCTATGTAGCATCTACGTAAGATTGGATGACTCTTCTTAACCACACGGCTTTCTATTCCTCCTAGCTGGATAGACAGGTGAAGCATCATTACTATCCTGTTAATCCATAATTTTCAATGCCGATGGTGTCCCATAATTATTAGGGATTTTTCTTGTCTGCATTCTCAGAACACTGATTCAAACCTTCAGCTCCTCTATTGGATGTATATCATGCTCTCTACCCATTTGTGAACTCTAAACACACAGATGGATTTCATAACTTTAATCTCAGCATTTCTGTTTCCATAATAAACTATATAAATAGCTTTAAATATGTCTCACCTAAAAATAAGCCATCAATACAACCTCTTAAGTATATTCTCTAATCCCACAAATATTACAAATAGGATTGTGCTCTAATCAGAAAAAAACTTTGGGAACATTTCAACTACTGTGGTTTTCTAATATGTTAAAGCAATAGTTCCCAGCCTGTGAGATATGACCCCTTTAGGGGTCAGTCAAATGACTTTTTACAAGGGTAACCTAAAACCATTAGAAAACACAAATATTTACATTTTAATTCATAACAGTTGGAAAATTATAATTATGAAGTAGCAGTGAAAAATAATTTTGTGCTTGGCGATCACTACGACATGAGGAACTCTTTTTAAGAGTCACATCATTAGGAAGGTTGAGAACTACCATGTTAGAGGAAAGGCAGACCACATACATAGGCTTTTGTTTTTGTTTCTAGGAATATTTCCATAAAACATTCCATTCTCAATAGTTTACCAAACAGATGTCTGCCAACTGGAGTTTTTTTGGATTTTTGTGATATAATTTTTCTGATTATAGCTCATTCTGTTTTCATTTGTGTTTAAGGTTAATAAAAACAATGCCAAATTATGGAATAATGTGGGTCATGCTCTGGAGAATGAGAAGAACTTTGAGAAAGCTTTGAAATACTTCTTGCAAGCTACCCATGTTCAGCCTGGTAAACCCTGTTCATTGTTATTGGTAGATGGCAGTATAGACATTAGATAGAGTCGGGGTACAGTTTTTATTAATGTAAGTTCAGGGGAGTAAAGGAAGAGTTATTGACGACGCCATAGAAGAAAGTGTGTAGGGGGTCGCAAACTGAGAGCTCTGGTGCTAGGCAAAAGAATGACAGAATAACAGAGATTCTTTTAAGGCTGGAGMAACAAGCATCTCTCGGGTGTATCCTGTGTAGTTGAGAAAAGGGTTACTGGAGCTGTGGGGGAGAGACGGCATCTGCTATACAGACTTCTTTACTTTAGGAGAATCAATTGTAGTACCAAACAAGGCATAGTGTGGACAATGGATGTCAGTGGATAATATGGAGTAACCTGAAGTTGCCTTCTGTTTGCTTCTGTTTCCTCAGTGAAAAGTAAAATCACCAGTAGAAAGGAAAGGAAAGGACTCGTTTGAGATGTGAGAACAAGAGAGAAGGCAAAATGGTCATGTAAGACAGTGCTTCTAATCCTCCATGTGCATAGAAACCTAGAGATCTTGTTSTCCTGACCATTCTGGTGCAGACTTAGATACAACCTGAAATTGTACATTCCTAGTAAGCTCTCATATGATGTATCCACATGAAGCAAAGGTAGGCAGCTAGATAAATATACAGGTGCCAATCATCATCATCACCCTGGATTAGTAAWAACTGAAAATTAAACCAACTGATACAGTTAAATGGTTTTCTCTTATTTTCCAGCTAAGGTAATGATCTTATAGACATGCATTACTCTGTTACTAAAGATTAGAATGTTTTTCAGATGTGTTTTACTAAGGAAGAAAAGGTTTAGGGTTCCATTATAATAACTGTTTATAATCCAAGTTGAATCGAAAGGGATGGGAGAAAAGAGATAAGACAGCAGATATGTCTAACGAAACAATGGCATCTAAGTAGCATGTGACTGGACAGCGGTATTTCTCAGTAGTGTGCTCTTGACATTTCTAGGATGCAGAATTATGTCACCAGAGGTTGTATCCAGCTACCAGTATCACCAGATGTCATCATTCTGTTCAGAGACAAGTGGAACAATCTCCATGTTTTAACTCTCCTACAAGTGGTGCAGTGGTGGGCACTGCCTTACTTTTTCCTGTTGTGTAAAATTGTGACCTTTGAATTGAGTGTTTAGGTAGGAAAGAGGTGACATTTATTGAAAGAAAGAGCATCAAGGCCACAGTGTTAGACAGTGACATGGATATGTTGAGTGTGGTGGCAAACTCCCTGTGCCAGCACTCRGGAGTCAGAGGCAGGGAGATCTCTGAGTTCAAAACAAGCTTGATCTATCTACGTGGTAAGTTCTAGGATGGCTAGGGCTGAGTACAGAGGCCCTGTCTCACAAAAGCAGTAGTTACATGTGTTGCTGAAATTAAAGAGTTTTGAAAGTGGTGATGATAGAGCCCAAAAGATCCRGGATCTGTGAGTTGGTAGCTGTGAAAATAGACATAAAGAGTTTAATAATCATCAGTGTGATTGTTTTTAAACACTGAGAATTGTCTGGAATGACAAACCGAGGTTAAGGGTAACCTCTTCCTCTAAGCCCAATTTGCACAGGGTAAGAAATGGTCACAGCTACCACCTAAGAGGGACAGTGATTGTGTCATTAAGACAAAACCAGATTTGGTTAGAACAGGATGAAAAGACAGTTATAGAAATGTAACTGTTGCTAATCTACCTTCCTTAAGTTTTCATGTCGTCTAGTTTTGCTTGGAATTTGGAACATGTGTCCTGTATCTCCTCTTTGATTTATGGATCTTCTTGAGCCGAAAATGTATTTTCTCCTCCCATCTGTCTCTATCTAAACATACTTTGTTGTCCAACTAGTCGTCTTTTATAACCAGCCTCATGGCTTCTTGACAACGCCTGCGCTGCCACGGTACCAAGTATCGGGCGTAGGCCTGGGGGATTGACAGAAGACACAGACACGGGTCATTCAGAAAGGAGAATGCCAAAGCTTTACTGAGGAACCAGCAATATATGCTAGAGGCCAGGGAAAACAACAGGAAAAAAACAATTATAGCCATAGGTCAGGCACCTGGGAAGTCCCGGGCGGGAAGGCAGGAATCAAGCTAAGTCACGAGATCACGGGATGTTTTGCTCTCAAGAAACCTGTGCAAACAGCTCAGCTGGGGGCGTTGAGCCAAGCTCACCGGTTCCCAACAGCCTCTCTCCCAAGCCTCTTCCCTTCTGAGTAAAAGCACTTGGTTGTAGACCCCTTGCATTTTCTTCTCATATCTTCCTTTCAAGATATACTTGTACTTATAATTCAGGTCCTTTGAAATACTAATTTATTTAAAGTGTGGACCTTCATCATGGCAGCATAAACATACAATTCATGTTTACACTTGAGTCACCTGACTGGTCCTATATATAAACAGATTCACTAAACGGAGTGATTCTACTTTATTTTTAGTCTTAGATTTTCACTCTAGAATTTGTGTCATTTTAAATTTTTTGTTGCATTTTGTGCGTTTGTGTGTGTGTGT